>CAUYRH010026430.1:0-22070 GCA_963574655.1 Perodicticus potto
AAAGAAAGAAAGAAAGAAAGAAAGAAAAACGAACAAAAAAACCCAGAGTGCTTTTATCATTCAGGTTAAAAAGTAAGGAAATTCTACTGTACTACAGCCTGAATGACAGTGAGACCACTTCTCTTCAAAAGAAAAGAAAAAGAAGAAGAAAAAAAACTGGTTCAGCCCTTGTAGCTCAGTGGGTAGAGCACCAGCCACATACACCAGAGCTGGCAGGTTCAAACCCAGGCCGGGCCTGCCAAATAACAACGTGACAACTGCAACCAAAAAATAAGCCGGGTATTGTGGTGGGCACCTGTAGTCCCAGCTACTTGGGAGGCTGAGACCAGAGAATCACTTACGCCCAAGAGTTGGAGGTCGCTGTGAGCTGTGATGCCACAGCACTCTACCAGGCAATATAGTGAAACTCTGTCTCAAAAAACAAACAACAACAAAAAAAATGATAAACTACAATATTGACAAAAGTTAAAGACGTTGTGCTAAGTGAAATAAGCCAGCCATAACAGGAAAAATATTGCATTATACTACTTATCTGAGGTACCTACAATAGTCTGATAGAATGGTGTTTGCCGGGGGTTGGGGTCAGGAGGTGGAACGGAGAGTTTTGGTTGGGGGAAGATGAAACATTTATAGATAGATGGTGGTGATAGTTGTACAACAATGTACTCAATACCACTGAGCTGTATACTTAAAAATGGGTAAGATGGTGCATTTTATATTGTATTTTACCACAATTAAAAAAACAGCAACCAAACAGAACACGCATACTATTCTTTAGCCTGAAGTCCAGGTGCTAGACATACCTTCTAAAACAGGCAAAAGAGGGTAAAAATGTTTCCCCAGTCCTGCCTGTCCCAAGCTCTGTCAGTTCCATTTTTACCTGCCCACATCCTCATTCAGTTCTCTTTGCATCTTGCTCACTCACTGATCAAATGCCTACAACTCATGGGCCTTGGGCCAGCTCTGGGAATGCATTCTTAAGGAGACAGCCGCTTTCTGCACAGCCCAGCTCCCTCCTCTCCACTCTATTTACATTCCCCAGCAGATACTCAGTACACATTTTCAGCTTTCTTCTCTCACTCAATATTCACTCTGTTCTCTATTTTTTGGTTGCAGCCATCATTGTTGTTTGGCGGGCCCGGGCTGGATTCAAACCCGCCAGCTCAGGTGTTCGTGGCTTGTGCCTTAGCCTCTTGAGCCATAGGTGCCGAGCCTCAATATCCATTTTAATAAAAAATAGTATCCTAGTCCATTTGCACTGCTATTGACAAAATACTGTCCACTAGGTAATTTACAAATAATAAGAGATTTATTGCTCACAGCTCTGGAGGTTGGGAAGTCCAAGATCAAGGTGCCAGCAGATTCCGTGTCTGGTGAGGGTCCATTTCTCATAGATGACAACTGGTTGCTGCATCCTGCATCCTAGATAACCCAAAGACAAAAGAGGTGACCAACTCCCTCACACTTTTTATAAAGTCACCAATCCCATCCACGAAAGCTCCACCCTTATAACCACCGCCTAAGGACCCCACCTCTTAATTAATATCACCATATTGGCCATTAAATTTCAACATATAAATTTTGTGAGTTAGACCATAGCAAATATCTTACGTAAGACTTTTGGTTCACATTTATCTTAATTGTAAAAGAGGGTTAGAAGGGGTGATGGGTAGAGTTTTCTTTTTTTCTTTCTTTCTTTTTTTTTTTGCAGTTTTTGGCGGAGGCTGGGTTTGAACCCGCCACCTCCGGTATATGGGGCCGGTGCCTACTCTTTTGAGCCACAAGTGCCACCCTATAGGTAGAGTTTTCTAAAGGAACAGACCTTACTCCAATGACACTAGGGCCAGACGCAAGCCCTATTCCGTAAATCAAATTAGACTGTAAAATATGCTAGCAAAATATGCTATGGCAGCAAACAACCCAAAAAACTCGGTGGCTCTTAACCCAACAGAAGTTTATTTTGTGCTCATTACATATCCCATACAGGTCAAGAGAAAGTCTGCTCCACAAGTCAGCTAGCCTTATAGGGGCTCCATAAACTGAAACAGCCTCCTAGAGTAGTTGCCACAGGGTAAGAGAAAGAGAATTACAGATTGGCTTTTCCCTGCCTGGACCTAGTATGACTGTATATCACTGGCACTTACATTTCATTGGTCAGAACAAATCACACGACCCTGCCTAACGACAATTAAAATATCTGGTAGGCCTTACTATCTCTGCCGTAGTTTCTTTATAGCACCAAAGCAAAGCTTGTTGCTGTGTTCTCTGCTCCCTGGTCTCTAATCTCCAAGAGTGGAGGCCTCGTGTTACTCACCTTGTAACTTGGGTGCCTAGCACACCAGGTGCCCAATGTTTGTGGAGTGAATGAACAATGACAGAAAGTCATGGTGAATCTGAAGGAAGGCAGAGATAGTCCCTTGAAGGATCAGTTCAGAGGAGCTTCCCTCTCTGAAAAATGAAGCAGAGAAGGCTGAGAAAACAATCCTACTAATTTTTAAAGCTTAATCAAACCTCGCTCAAAAGTGTGGGATAGTCTACCTGTAACACAGCTCTCATTGTCCGGTATGTTTCCAGCAACATTAACAACCAAACTGCATATGTAGACGAAAAGAAAAATAGGACTCCAAGGGCACCAAGGAGCTTTGGAAAAAAAATCCCCTCCTCCCAGCACAGTTCCATGAATAAAGTAGGCATCGAGAAAAGGTTTGACTTCTTCCTCACAGTGTTTGCAGCTAAGAAAGACTCACGTCCAATTCTGAGGTTACCATGGAAAAAGCTTGATTTCCCCATGCTTCCCTTGTACAAGCATAAAAGGTAATAACCCAATGGAATTTCTGCCTGTTTCCAAAACTGTCAGTTTTATTGACCTTGATTTGCAGAATAAGTGCATTCATTTAGATTCTAGAAGCTATCTAAGGACACTTTGGTTGTAAGTAGGGTGACTACCCACCCAGGTTTGTACCTGCTGTTCCTGGTTTATTAATAGAATGCCTCACAGTTCACTCTCACAGGTGTTTAGGTTTGGACAATAAATTGCAATTCATCTTAGTTATAAGTAACAATTATAACTAGCTGGGAAGCATGACCTGGGGTCCTAGGAAGGGACAGAGGAAAAAAACACTTGGCTGAGCACACCCACCTGTGTTGGGCCAGGCACCTACCTAGAAGGAGTGTTTGAAGACTAGAAGGTGGGGTACTTTTCTGGGAGGAAGCCCAGGTGTTTCAACCACTTTCCAAAGAATAAGATGGAGGAGGGGAGGGGCTCCTGCCCAGCCATCTGCTGTCGTCCTGACCATCAGTCTCCTTATCTGTAAAACTGGAATGGTAATGTTTACCTCCTAAGACTGTTTCACTTAACAGTGGCCACTATCATACCATTAGTAACGAAGAAACAGAAGTTATGAGAGGGAAGACTCTGCTGGGTCCCGTCTCCTAGTAATTTTAACAGCTAAATCAACGAATCAAACACTCAAGCAGACTGCGCACAGTATGTGAATTTCCAGAAGAGAAAAAGGAATACCTGGGAGGGATAACTTGCACAAGGGCAAAACTCCTAACTGGTGGGGAAGGAATGATCCCAGGAAGCCTGGTTCAAAGCCCGCGCTCTAACGACACAAGGTATATTTACAGGGAGGACGCGGCAAGTTCCAGCCCCGCTCCTGGGGCTCCACATCCACCGCGTCTTCCTCTTTCCGCTACACCGCACTGCCCTCGGAAGCCCACGGGGAAGAGATCAGACACAACCAAGGGCGGGGGGAGCCCTTGGAGAACGGGTCGAAGTCGTGCGAACCGAGAAAACAGGCCCCCAGCAAATGGCCAGGGGGTGGCATCGAGTGTCCTGCTCCGTGCAGCCCAGAAAGCAGGTCACCTTCTAGATTCGCTCCCCCGGCGGGGAGCAAGCAGGGAGCCCCTGGCCCGGCTGCGAGCTTACGTAAGGCCCACGGGCGGCTGCGCCCCGAGCTCCAGGGGTGCGCGCAGAGCCCCGGGCCCGGGCGGGGCTCTCGGCCGGCGACCACCGGCCCCGCGCCCGCAGCGTCAGCCGCCCAGCTTCCCGGGGGAGGAGCAGCGCATCGCGCAAGCATCCGGGAGCGGCGGAGGGGGCGGGAGGAAGGGCGAGAGGAGGAAGCGGGATTTAAACGAAAGGCGGTGACGCCACACAAAAGATTTCTATAGGCTCCGGGGAGGTTACGGCGGCGGCGGCGGCGAGCCCGGGGGCGAGGCGCGGACGGGAAGAGGACAAGCTGCCCACGGCCGCGCTCGAGGTGAAGCCGCGCGCCGAGAGGAAGCGGGCGTGCTCCCCTCTGCCTGTCGGCCCCCGCCCTTCCTTTCGGTTTCTCCCCGCTCGCTCGGAAGTTGGTGGTCGATAAAAATGGCAGGGGCCGGGGCCCGGGCCGGCTGCCGCAGCGCCGCGGGGACCTTCTGAGTTGGCTCGGCCCCCAGGGAGACGCGTGCGAGGGTGTCCGATGCGCGGGGCCCGGGGCCTCGGGACAGCTCAGCCGCTGCGGGCCGGAGACGCGGAGGCGACCGGGATGGACTCGCGCCGACTGGCAGCGGCGGGCCGCCGGGCGCGCGGTCTGGGAGGGCGTGTCGCCGCGGCGCCGGGCCGCGCTCTGTGAGCCCGAGAGGCGGGAAGGGGCAGCCGCGGCTCCGGGCGAGACCGCGAGGGGGGCGGCCGCTGTGCGCAATCAGTGCAGGCTCCCGCCCGACTCTGCCCCTGCGCGGCCGCGACAGCGCGGGCCACACCCTCGGCCCTGCCACCGGCGCCGCTTCCCGAGAGCCGGAGGCAGGAGATGCGCCCGAGGCGGCCGCGCGTCGCGGAGAGCCAGTCCGGGCCGCCGTCGCGGGGAAGGGCCGCTCGGCGGGGTCGCGGCGCCTGAAGCCCGCGTGCGCCGCCGAGCTGGAGGTGGCCTCGAACGCGGGTACCGACCGGAGACCCTGCCCGAGCTGCCGCGCGCGCTCCTCCCCGAGGAAAGGATTTTGATTTCAAAGAAAGGAAGGAAGGAAGGACAACTCCCAGCTTCCCCGTCCCGCCCTCCCCGCTCCGGCGGCCGGGCCGGGCCATGCCCAGAAAGGCGGCGGCGGCGGCGGCGGTTCAGCAGAGGGGACTTTCCTGGCAGCGCGGCGACGAAGAGCGAGGACCGTGAGTTTGCCCTGCCCTGGTTCATGGTTGCTGCAAGCCCTCTGGGAGGCCGAACGCCGAAGCCCCTCCCCGAGCCCCGAAAAGCCGCCTGCGTTCTCTGGTCCTCGAGCCCAGCCCGCGCCGCCCGGGCTCCGGCCGCCGCAGCCCAGTGCCCCCCCGCCCGCGGCGGTGGATGGCATGATGGTGCGGGGAAGGCACCGTGGCCTTGGCCAGCTGAATCGCGACGGCCGTCGGGGCGGCGGCAGTGGCAGCGGCGGTGGTAGCGGGCTCCCCAGCGGCATGCCAGTGCCCCCCGGGCGCGATGGCTAGCGGCAGCGCGGGGAAGCCCACAGGCGAGGCGGCTTCTCTGGCTCCTGCGAGCGCTGTCGGCGGGGCCAGCTCGCAGCCGCGGAAGAGGCTGGTGTCTGTCTGCGACCACTGCAAGGGCAAGATGCAGCTGGTGGCCGACCTGCTGCTGCTGTCGAGCGAGGCGCGGCCCGTGCTCTTTGAGGGCCCCGCCTCCAGTGCGGGCGTCGAGTCCTTCGAGCAGTGCCGGGACACGATCATCGCGCGCACCAAGGGGCTTTCCATCCTCACCCACGACGTGCAGAGCCAGCTCAACATGGGCCGCTTCGGGGAGGCAGGAGACAGGCTGGTGGAACTGGGTGACCTGGTGGTGTCGCTGACCGAGTGCTCGGCCCACGCGGCCTATCTGGCGGCCGTGGCCACCCCCGGCGCGCAGCCCGCGCAGCCGGGCCTGGTGGACCGCTACCGCGTGACACGCTGCCGGCACGAGGTGGAGCAGGGCTGCGCCGTGCTGCGCGCCACGCCGCTGGCAGATATGACGCCACAGCTGCTGCTGGAGGTGTCCCAGGGCCTGTCGCGCAACCTCAAGTTTCTCACGGACGCGTGCGCCCTGGCCAGTGACAAGTCGCGGGACCGCTTTTCACGCGAGCAGTTCAAGCTGAGCGTCAAGTGCATGAGCACCAGCGCATCCGCTCTCCTGGCCTGCGTGCGCGAGGTGAAGGTGGCGCCCAGTGAGCTGGCGCGCAGCCGCTGCGCGCTCTTCAGCGGGCCTCTGGTGCAGGCCGTGAGCGCCCTGGTGGGCTTCGCCACCGAGCCGCAGTTCCTGGGTCGCGCGGCCGCCGTGAGCGCCGAGGGCAAGGCGGTGCAGACCGCCATCCTGGGTGGCGCCATGAGCGTGGTGTCAGCCTGCGTGCTCCTGACCCAGTGCCTCAGGGATCTGGCACAGCACCCCGACGGGGGCGCCAAGATGTCGGACCACAGGGAGAGGCTGAGGAACTCGGCCTGCGCCGTGTCTGAAGGCTGCACCCTGCTATCTCAGGCTTTAAGGGAGAGGTCTTCGCCCAGGACTTTACCGCCAGTGAATTCCAATTCTGTGAATTAGCATCCCCCATACCCCTTCTTCACCCCAGACTACAGGAGGTTACTTATTCTCAGCCCCTCTCCATTTATACCAAAGAAATCATAGGTGAAGCCCACACCCTCTGCCCCAATGTTATAAATGCTCGGGAGGAATCTTCCAAAAGGCAGGGCCCTGCACCCCACTCCAAGGGCCCAGGTGCGCCCCAGCTGGGAGATGGAAGGTGTGTGATACGCTGGTTGTGGTTTTGCTCCCATCCCTACCCCTAGCCCATCTTTGGGAATTTCTCAGCTAAATTTTATTAATTGGGCAAGAAGGAGGTCATGGGTTCATTTCTTTTTTGGTTTTATCTTTTTCTATTTGATTAAAAGAAAGGTTACCTCAGTTTTCACTCCTTAGACATGGATGTAGCTACCTTTTTTGTATGTCTTTTTTTTTTTTTTTTTAAGCAATCGTGTTGAATTAGGAGTATACTTGGTGTGGAAAGAGTATGAATTTGCCATGTGATTTGCAAATGGGGGGAAAGCTACTGTGAGCGTGTGTTTTATTTTTGAATTTATACTATAGAGTGATTTTTTTTTTTTCCCCCAACGTCAAGTTTTTACCTTGCATGTACTGGAGTATTTATTTCATCTATTAAAATGTTATGTTTCTCAGATGGCTTTTTGCAATTATTGTTGATTTTTCAATAATTGTGATGTTGCATGCTGCATGTATGGAAAGGGTCAATGGAAAGACTCTTCAGTAATAGTGAGTCAGGTCCCCAATTCCCAGCTCTTTCTACTTTTCCCTCAAGAATTAGTCCTTTGAGCAGCCTAGGATGTAAGGAAAGAGGACTGCGTATAATGGTCTGTTTTTTAAAGGAAGGAGACAAGTGTATACTGCTAGGGACAGGCTGTTAAGTGGGGGGGTTTGCCTCTAATTTCCCCTGGAAAGTAATTTAGCTCCTTTGTCTCGGTTCATCTTCCCTTTATAATGAATGGTGGTTCAGGCTGACTGAAGGCAGATTGGTATTCTGCCTGTCATTTTCAGATGAATGCAGTTCCTAATCCTGTGTGGTACACCAGCCTTCCTAGCTCAGGGCATCTATGTATGGAGCTGTGAAAATACTGTATGTCAAGAATACTCAGCATCTTTTATGTAGACACGTCTGTTCAGACAAGATTCGCATGGTTTTAGAATATATAGAGGATTCTAAACTGCTTAATAAAGAACGAGGTATGTTGGAAAGCGCTAAGAACTTTTTAGAGCCGTAGCACTGTAGGCAAAAGTGACTATGTTTGTGACCTTGATCTAAGATAAAGCTGTGCTCAATTGTATGCTTTGGGTTGATTGGAAAGAAAAAATGCTTTGGGTTGATTGGTATTTGGAGTTATATTAACATAGTATGTCTTTTTTGCAGACATTTTAAGGAATTTTTTTACCTGGTAGTGGTGGGGAGATGTATAATTTGTTGAACCTGGTTAAATTTTGAACATTTTCCCACTAAAAGCACAACAGATGTATTTACCGTTCTTGAAACTTGGGAGGACCACATGGGTAAAAGCATATACACGCTTTAAATTTGTTCAGTTTACATTTTTCTCGGGATTTGTTGTGCTTAAACCTCTGCACTCCCACAAGTCTGAAAAGAAAGAATTTTTTCACTGTTATAGATCACAGAGAGAAAAGTCATACTGATTTTCTTGCTTAATGGCTGTATTTATTACAAGAACATGAAATTCAATGTGTAAAATCTCTTAACACCTGTACTGGGTGAGACTAGGACTGTTCCACTGCCTTAAATTTGAAGTTTGCAAAAGTCTTAAAGTGGTAGGTACATATATTTTTATAAAAACAGTCAAGGGAACAGTTGTTCTCTACTAGGTTCTGGTACAATTTAATTTTAAGTCTTTAGAAGATGAAAATGACCTTGAGAATGTTTATTCCTCTCCCCCTACCCTTCTGTAAAATCTGGTTCAGGTTCTGGAAGAATTGGGGAGGAGGTCCTAACTCATGTGCCAGTGACTATTCTGCACCCATGTAGAAATCTTTATTTGTTGGATTTACAGGAGTAGTAGAGTTCACTTACGTGGTCGATTTAGCCCATACAGATCACAAAGAAGAAATACAAAGGAACAAACTCAAAGTAAAAAGGGGGGAAGAAATATATAAATTTGATATTTGATTAAGAAAAGAAGAATTGCTAATTTTTTCCTGGACTCATTCCTTGCACAAGCAATTTTCAGAAAAATTCAAGCCAAAAAAAAAAAATCACTTCCCCTGTCTACTTGGATAAAGTAAACTAGCTAGTGACCAAGTTAATTTTGAAACTTCTTAGTCAAAAGATAGTTGCTCAAAATCTTTCTGTATATTAAAGGTTTTCATCATGAATGAGCAAAATCTCCAGTCTCTGAAATTGATAAAAGTTTCAAACTTTAAGTAAAGCGGTATTTTAACCTTTTCTTTCCCCTCTGTTCATAAGATAAAGTTGGGGTGTTCCTTCTTTCAGGTTATTTCAGCAAGTTCTGCTTGTACTTTTGCTGTAGCACTTTGAAAAGCCAGAGGAACGCACGGTATTTCTGTGGCTGTGTTTCCTGGGTGGGTATGGGTTTGAGCACGGGGCTTTGACATTGAACTTTCTTCTAATGCACCAGGTTGCTAAACTTGTTTTTTAAATAGCCCTTGATTTTAAAAGAACAGCATCTCAGACCTATTTCATAATAGGGTTTAATAAGGTCAGCAGAGATATTGGTTCCAGGAATAAAATCAGAGTGGCCTGATTTTTGAAAAAAGTTTTCAAATTAAACTGCAGCAGAGTTAATTTAAGACATCAATACTTGTGTTCTTCTGACTTCCGAGGCAAGTTTTCTTACACAGGCTTAATACACACCATCCTGACCTGGGAATGTTGAGAACCTTCTTCCTTTGAATGGTCATGAGGAAAGGAAATAATTATGGCCAAGTTCTCTGAACAAAAGACATTATTTATGACAGTCAGCCCAGTAAATGGGACAAAAACAAGGCTTTCAAACATAAGATTTGTCTTAACCAGAAAAAAGCACAGCTCTGTCTTTGGCCGTTTTAAGCTTAGCCTTTATTACTCATTCTGGTTGATGTCAGGAAATGCGAAAATTACATTGGGATGTGTGCATATTTTCTTTTTGTTCTCCCCTAATCCCTATCCTTATCTTTATAATTCTGGAAGCATCAGTAAGACACTTTTTTTTCTTTTTTTAAAGCTGGCAGAGGGGTCTAAAATATTTGGCAGTTTGAAACAGCTAATTTTAACAGAAACACCTGTTTTTTCCAATGACTGTGACTATGGTAACATGCAGATCAGGCAGAGGATTTGAAAAACGACTGCCAAAGCCCTTTCTGCATTTCACTCCATGAATGTGAAAGGATTTAGAGAAGAAATCCTTAAAGACTTAGTAGCATTTTCACCTGGGGCTGTTCCCTGGGCTTCCCTCCTGTAACCAGCAACTGGAAGTGTCTTTAAGGAGACCACATTTGAAATGTCCGGGTTTCTGACGAAGCTACAGATATTTGTGTTTTCTCCAGGAAAATTCTCGTCTTCATGTAATTTTTTCTGTTGTTGGAGTTTGTGTGAAATGAATTGATCCATTCTGAGCAAGTAGGATTTTTCTTTAGGGTCCTTTGGATAAGTGAGTTGTCTGCTTCCACTTCAGTGACAGAAGGCTTTATGATTTAACTATCCAGATATTCATAAGGAAAATGTGTGATGCCAGTGTCTATGATTGGAGTCAGTTTAACCGCAAGTCCCTTAAGATTAAGGGCCATAGTGCCTGGCACGTGTGTAATTGTTTTTAATGAATGTATGTACGTGATACTTGCAGGGAGTATACATAATCAGTTAGTAAAATTGCTCTGGGAATGAAAGTTATAATGGTCATTCATTTGGCAAACATTTATTAGAGGCCAAGTGTGCATTAGACACTGCTGGATGCTGGGTGCAGCTGCGGAGAATGAGAGACCAGATCCCCTTCTTGGAAAGGTTGCTGTCTAGACTCAGTGCCACTTAAAGTACGGTCCTGTCCTGGAATCTTCAGCACCACCATCGTCCTGGCCCTGCCTTAGGCTTATTCCCTCAGAAACTCTGGGGGTGATCCGTTTTATAACGTGATTCTGATGTGGCCACTGCTGGTTTCTTTTTATTCCCTCCCAGGTCCGAGTCCAGAGCATTTCTGTATCAGGAGGCAGCAGCATTTCTGCAAGTTACTTGTCAGCTCAGGTGTTTCCTTCTGGATATTGTGAGACTTTTTCTTTGGATGGAGGAAACAAAGTGGTCTCCTATCAATTTGGAGTCTTTGAGAATCCAGGTTTTTCTTTTAGGGTGTATGATGTGTGTTGGCAAGTACGAGTTCTTCCCCACCTCCCACCACCTTTTTGAGATGATCTGAAATCCTATAATAGCAAATGGGCAAAATAGCTTTCTGTGTTTTTACAAAAACGTTGTTGGCTCATGCCCTGAAAACTGAAAATAGCAATCTAATTAACAATCAAGGCTTGTTTCTTGGCCGCCCGACAAAGAGCACTTTGCTATTGAGTTTGTAAAGTACTATGTTCAAACTAGATGTATACAGACTTATTCCAAAGCTCCCTTTAAGGTTAACCAAAGTCTGCAAAATACTCAGGCAATAGACCTTCGAAGAGTGGCCACACACCCAAGAATTAGGATGATCTTTCATCTCTTCATTGCTCCCAAGGGCAGTCCCAGAAACTAGCATTGGCATCACCCAGGAATTTGATAGATGCACAGAATCTCTGCCCTGACCCAGGCCTGGACCTACCTATCAGAACCTGCTCTTTGAGGAACCAGGTGGTTACTGTCACGTTAACATTTGGGAAGCACTCTTTCAGGAGATAAATGTGTGGTGGCCATGATGCATCATAGTTTTATTCTTTACTGCGGGAACTTAGGCATTTATTATGTTTATTTAGATCTTTTTAGTTTATAAAGTGCTCTCATGTATGTTATGTAACTGTCCTCAGAGCAATCTGGTGAGGTAGGCAGGGGCAGGTATTACTCACCGTGGATGTCATCTAAATATTTGTGCCTCTGTTTTCCCGTTGTAAAAATTAAGTCAAATGTTTATAATGAATTCCCATGAGGTGCAAGGCCTTGGGATGAACTTTGTAAGACTAGTTCTGTGTACTTCTTAAAGTCATCAAAAGTGTGCTTTCCAAAACCTTTATATTAAAGTCATTTTCTCTTAGTAATGTTGCCTTTACCCCTCTAGTAATTTGACACAGTAAGTATATTGTGACATCCTCAAGGATAGCTGATATCATGAGCATAGCCTTGTTTTCCAAGAAAAGTTCTGTATTTCTGTGTAATTTCAAACTTCCTATCTAAAGTCTCTAAAATATTGGATATTTAAAAATATTTAAACCAGGTCAGTCAAACATTTTAAACTTTTGAGTAAGATTTGAATGCTAATTAAGATTTGTTAGCATAATTTAAAAATGAACCCATTTACTGATTTTTGCTTGTTTGACACAGAGTCTCACTCTTTTGCCCAGGCTAGAGTGTTATGACCTCAGTGTAGTTTACAGTAGCCTCAAACTCCACGTTCAAGTGATCCTTCTGCCTCAGCCTCCCAAGTAGCTGGGACTACAGGCACCCAGCATAACGCCCTGCTAATTTTTCCATATTTAGTAGTCTCTTGTTTGGGCTGGTCTCAAACTCCTGAGCTCAAATAATCCTCCTGTCTGAGCCTCCAAGAGTGCTAGTATTACAGGCATGAGCTACCATACCCAGCTTGATTTCTTTTTTTTTAAGAGGTAGGGTCTCTGGCAGTGCCTGTGGCTCAGTGGGTACGGTGCCGGCCCCATATACCAAGGGTGGCAGGTTTGAACCGGGCCCTGGCCAAACTGCAACAACAACAACAAAAAAAATAGCTGGGCGTGGGCAACTGTAGTTCTAGCTACTTGGGAGGCTGAGGCAAGAGAATCGCTTAAGCCCTAGAGTTGGAGGTTGCTGTGAGCTGTGACGCCACGGCACTCTACCGGGGGCAACTTAATGGCACTCTGTCTCAAAAAAAAAAGGGAAGAAAAGGAAAGTAAAACTTAATTTGAGATGTTCTTAGACTTTCAATAGAGACGTTTTCCAGGTATGCCATTTTTTCATGTTACACTTACATAACTGGAGAAAACAGGGATAGGAGTACTCATTGTTTGGAACGCTGAGGAGTAATCGGTAGGCATTGCCATGACTCACTTGAGCATCTTCTTTTCAGGTTGGATAAATGATTTTAGTATCATGGGCATTGATACCTTCTTGGACATAGGAGAATTATGTACTTTAAATGCTACAAGGAAAACGTTTTCAATATTTAAAAAAAAAAGGGCTTTTTCCATGAGGCTGTCCATGAAATTACATATAGTGTGACCTTCTTATGGGTTGTCCAATTTCAAGGCTGAGAGACTTTAGATTTTTCTACCATCTTAAAAGTAGCTTAAGGAGTGAATTTTGCAGTGTCTGTTGGGAGTTTGCTTAGATTTTTTAAAGGATTCCTAGTTGCCTAACCTGAACAGTTCTTTCTACATTCTTTTTTTTTTTTTTTGAGACAGAGTCTCACTTTGTCGCCCTTCATAGAGTGCCATGGTGTCACAGCTCACAGCAACCTCAAACTCTTGGGCTTCAGTGATTCTCTTGCCTCAGCCTCCCAATAGCTGGGACTACAGGTGCCCACCACGATGCCTGGCTATTTTTTGGTTATAGTTGTCTTGTTGTTTGGTAGGCCTGGGCTGGATTTGAACCCACCAGCTCCGATGTGGGTGGCTGGCGCCCTAGTGGTGGAGGTACAGGTGCCCAGCCTGTTTCTGCATTCTTTTGTCTTTGTTTTTTTTCTCCCTGTGGCTGGGAAGAGAATGGCTCACAAACTCCACACAGAGTACAGAACATTACTTGGAGCCTCCTGAGGATGTGAAGGTATTAGGAGCAATCTCCAGGATTGCTCGGAGATTGACATTTTTTATTATGGTACAGGTAAGGATGCTGAACTCAACCATAGGTGTTGGAAATATGAAGATAAGGCTAGAATGTAGTGCAAATGGTAGAAAGGTAAAGACCAGGATAAGTACTCCTATTAACATTGCTGAGAATCCTCTAATTCAGGTAAGTCTCCTCAAATTTAGGTCTTTGACTATTCGAGACCTGAGTTTGATCAAATCAGATATATTATCCTGCTGACATGGAAAACAGGATATTGTTATCAGAACACTTCTTTCCTACACCCAGTGCTAGGTGACCACACAGAAGTTAAATAGAAAATTTCATTGAATTTATTGTGCAGCTGGAGGGGAGATTTAAGTTCAAGCTTGCAGGTGCCTTAAAGAGTGGGGCTTTATTCTAAAATGCAGGGATCATTTTCTTTTCTGCTCTTTAATTTTGAGGCGACCTTGATGCAGAGTGAAGGCTATTCCTGGCCTGGGTCTGCTCTGAAGAGGAGGAACAGCTCTTCCTGCTTTCATGCAGGCAGCTAGCCTGGCCTTGCTCAGCAGCCTTGGGTGAGCTGGCAAGGCTGCTCACTTGCAGAGGGTCCCGGACCTGGCATCTGGCCATCTCAGATCACCAAAAGCTGAGCCAGGACACCTAAGGAAGCATCTGGCCGAGACAGTGCATCTGTGTGGCTGAGGGACTGGGAGCCTTCCACAGCAATCAGAGGGTGCTTCTCATCTCTGTCACCCCTAGCAGGCGACCAGGATGCTCAATAAATGTTTAATGAAAGAAAAATAATACCTGGCACTTTTTAAGCTGGGAACTTTACGTTGTGTCTTTCCATCCTTAAAGCAACGCTTTGAGGTATGAAAAGTTGTTTTCGTTTTACAGACGAGGACGCTGGATTGAAAGCACCTGCCCAGGGTCACAAAGCTAGTAAGTAGGAGAAATAAGAATCAAGGTATGTCTTAGCCACAGTGAGTGAACTTTTAGGATGGAGCACCTCTCCTTATAGAGGTGAAATGCTCCCTAACTCTGATTTTTTAACCTTATCAATGATGATTCCTATAGGTTTCCTCCCGAGCCTTGTGCAAGCTTTGGTCCGGGGCCCTCCTGGGCTGTCTGCATAGGGCCCTGGGTGCTCACAGCCCCTGTGAAGATGCAGGTGGTGCTGATGACAGGGACACGTGGCTCAGTCCTGTTGCATTGTCCTGGCATCCTAAAGGATGCTTGAGGAAGATCAACCTCTGGTTTGTCAAGTAACTTCCAGCTGGATTTCTAAAACTCCGATGTCTTTATTGTTAACCCACTTGCCACACTTCTGTGGTTCTTGCATGAACTTCAGGATAAAAGCCAAATTCCTTCCTGAGGCATCGCCTGCAGGTCTAGTCCACTGCAGCCCCCTTGCAGACTGTGCTGCACCCAAACGGCACTTGCAGAATTCCTTTCCAGCGTCATGCTCTTGTCCAGCTGCTGAGCTCCCCCTCCCCGCCCCCATCTGGCCCCTGCAGTGCCCCATGCTCTTCCTGTGTGCAAACACTCACCCGGGTTACTCTGATTCCCTGTGGACTTAGCCCTTTTCCCAGTACGGGCCATCGTTTGGCGGTAGCGTCACTGTTTCAGTTGCCTGACGCATGGTGGGCCCTCAGTGAACATTTGCGCATGAACAGATGTGCAGGCAGTCGCTGAGTTACAAACATCCAACCTTACAACTTGCACTTAACGGAGGCTATTACAGTTAGTAGGTCAATGTACGTGTTCCAACTTACCCATTCAACTTAAGAACGAACCTACAGAACCTACCTTGTTTGTAACCGGGGACTGCCTGTAATATTTCTGAGTCCAGCTTTTGGAAATGAGCCCCAACAGTTAAAGATTACTTTTCCCTGTTTTTCCTTTGTCTAGGTTCCCTTTAGTCATGATGTTCTTTCAAATTCCCCTTCCTGTACCTTTGGTATCTGTCCCCCCTGCCCTCCGCCCGCAGGTGCACTGCCAGTGGCCTCACCGAGGCCTTCCTTTCCCCTCACCTGGTCAGTGCTGCTGGAGACCCTGGCTGCAGCCGGGCTCATGGGCCCCTCCAGGAGGGCTGTCATCACCCCTTCCCATTGCCGTGCCTCTCCTGCAGCACGTTAGACCTTAAGCTGCAACTTCCAGCAAAGTTTCAGCACCTTTCGTGGAGTTCAGACTGCATGCCACTGGTCGGGGCCCCCGTGAATGGGAGCAGCCACCCTCAGCCCCGGCCTCCGTTCCAGCATTGCAGAGCTCAGGCGTTTCCTCGCGCCATTCTGGTTCCCATCTCTGCGCTTTTGCTTTTGTTGGTCTCTGTATGTGAAATGTCTTTCCCATTCCTCTGAATACTTGGTAGCCCCTTGAGCCTAGATTATTTCTGGAGCCCGAGGGCCAGCAGTGTGGGTCTGCGCTGAGCAGCAGGGCTGTGGTGCCATGTCTGCGCCTCTGCAGACTGTCCGGGATTCGGTGGAGTCCAAGGCCGTGGATGGACCGAGCTCTCTTCCCTCAGCTGGTCTGGGTTCCTCGGGACCTTGGCTGAGTTTGGGCTCTGGTCTGGGAGCTGTAGAACTGGATGCCACCTTGCGATGACCCTCGTCTCAGGGTGATGGCTGGGTCCAGCAGGAGCCTGGCAACAATGTGCCTCCCGGAGAAGGGCGTCTTCTTCCCACATACAGACTTAGAATCATACTCCCCAGGGAGCCCTTGAGGCCGGCGTGAGAATTGGCTGAGGGAGTGAGTCCTGGCTTCCAGTCCCATAATTGTTACAATACAAAAATTACTCCTGACTTTCCATAATCAGGTTTGGGCTGTAATAGAGAGCTTAACGCTAGGCTCTGGGGGGAGCGGTGCCCTCTAGCGACCTCTGCCTACTCCCTTGCTGCCCTGGCTCCTGTGAATGGTGGAAAGAACTTGGAGCCTTAGGGAAGAAAAAGGGGGTCTGATGCCGAAGCCACCAGGAAATGCAGAGGCCCCGAAAGCCTCGGAAGCCTCACCGCCAGCCTTTGTTCCAATCTGCACCTACCGTTTGAATAGTCACATTAACTTTTTGTTTTGCATTTGATTGTTGATGCTATCTGAAAATAAAAGATTATCTTATCAACATTAAAGAGATTATTTTAAACAACCATATTTTATCTACTTAATTATGTAACAACTTCTTTACACGCCTTTCCTCTTCCTGGTCTAGGACTTTCAACCCCTAGCACTGAAATTCTTGTTTCAATGGAGAGAAAAAAGCAGATAGAAAGAGTAACTACAGTGAAGGCCAGTTTCTAGAGTCCCCCTTCTGGCAGTGCCAGTTGTGACACATCGTGTGGACTGGGGCATAGCTGGAGGCCTTGCTTTTGTCATAAGCTGAGCAGCTGTAATGTGTGACCCTGCTGTGGTGGTCACCAAATGATGACCCCGACTTCTCTCAAACTGTGGTTTCCAGCTCTGAAAGGAGTTCTGTGAGGACTGAGTAAAAAGAATAATGACTTGAGTGGCCCAACTTTAGACACATGGAAAAACATGACATCGGGCTCAGAGACACAGTCTACCGTCCTGTTCTCTGAGCACAAGGAAGAATCACAACTCTCAGGATAGAAGGGCACTTGTGAGAGGTGAGGGCTGTGCTTTCTGTCTTTGGACCTCCCCGCCCTCTTCCCACACAATCCCCCAATATTTCTTACCCTAGGATGCCTTTGTCCTAACCCCTGCTTGCTAATAGCAGCTGTGGGCATGCTCACCAACCTTCTCAGAATAGCCCTGCCTTTAATTAATTTCCCCGAGGAAAGGCCATCCTCAGCTTCGTGCCTCCTTTCCCATCACGCTGGTCTATCTAAACATGCCACAGTCCCCATCCGTGGCCAGTCTGGAGGTGCTCGAGCCATTTCAGCTAGCAACTCCAGGAGCCTCCGCTGGGCTGGCCATCAGTGACACAACCGCAGGACATACTCCGGTGCTCAAAGAGGAATTAACAAGTTAATGCTCATACAACATAAGCCGCTTTTTGGTAGCTGTCGCTGAAACCCTCAAATCTTGTTAAGGCCCAGACGAGTGGATCCAAGGTAGTATTTTTCTTGAATTGTTGTTTTATGTGTGGGAGGGGAGCTGAGCCTTGGTCAGGCTCTATCTCCTCTTCCCTATAAGAAATCCTTTCCCTATTCCTGATGGGCCTCCTTGTGGGCTCTCATCCTGGTTCTATGCCAGAACCTCTCATCTGTACGGTGCGTAGGCTGGGAACCAAGGCAGTAAGACCCGTCCATGGACCACCCTAGGCTCTTGCCAAGACCCTCTCCTGTCGACCACAGGATCCACTCGGTAAATTGAGGAAGGGACTTCTCCTCTGGGATCACCTGCTGCTCCTCTGTTCATTGACTCTCCGAAAATCCTATCGCTAGGTTGGGATTTCCCCTGGGTTCTGGGATTAGTGTCCCAATCCCGTAACGCCTTCCAGAGGGACAGGGTTGGGATTCTCCGGACTTTGTCTTCTGGGCTCCATAGATGATGCGGGACCCCTGCCTCCCCATTGTCAGCCTCTGCCCCATTTCTCCACCCCATTACACACTGTGGCACAACACTAGGCCGTCTCCTCAGAAGCCCTGGGCAGCCTGGGTTTATGAGGCACACCCCGTTTGCAGCACAGCCTGGCCCCAGGGCAAAGAGGACAATGAAAGCCAATAGCCGAAAATTGACGTTTGCAATTTAAACATGCTCAGAAATCTGAAAAATCTCGCAACCCGCAACAGCAAGTGGTCTGGGGTCCCCTATCTTCAAGCTTTCTTCTTCATTTGAGGGTTGTCTTTTGCACCGCTAGACCTGAACCACTTTTCAAATTCTCCTTCTCAAGGAACAGCCGCCAACCCAGCCTTCCACTGCCGACTCGGACTTCAACCCTACAGGCCGTCCTACCCCCACCTTGTGTATCCCCACCCTCAACCCTCCAGGCCATCCTGTCTCCCACTTTATGTATTCCCACCCTTAAACCTTTGAATCTTCCATCTGTGTTCAGTCCCCAGCCTCTCCATCTGGCCCCTTTTCTCCTCCACTAGCAGGGACCAACCTGTTCCTCCTTTGGAACGTACTATACTTTTTTTTTTTTTTTTGCAGTTTTTGGCTGGGGCTGGGTTTGAACCCGCCACCTCTGGCATATGGGGCCAGCGCCCTACTCCTTTGAGCCACAGGCACTGCCCTGGAACGTACTATACTTTAATCTTTAATCTTTCTAAACTTAGCCATCTTGCTTGCTTTTACCTATTTACTCTGCTCATTCACTCCGTCAACTCAGTACTAGAAACCAGATGCCTGAAAGCACGGGAACCACCATGCCTCACGTTCTGGCAAGCCAGGGGATCTCAGGCTTTCTTTAAGCTGGCGGGACTTTCTGATCTATGCTCTGTCTGCTCTAACTATCTTTCCAGATAGTGGAGACAGTGATCCGGATATATATCAGATGCATATATATTTATGTATCCTGATAGATACCCAGATATTTGGATAGCCCTTTCCAGATAACATGGGATTGTGTTTTGGGGAGCAGAACATGTTGGGACAAAAATCTGAACTCAGCACCCTTCGAATCACTCAGCTGACTTCTCCCTGCCCTTTAGACTCAGAATCTCAGTTTCAAGTCCTGCCCCCGCCTCCTACTTGCCCAAGAAGGAGGATGTCATACTTGGCTCCCAGACAATCTGTTCAACTCATAACTTGAAACTGACAAAAAAAAAAAAAAAAAATGATTGCGGTTGTACTTGGTGATTTGTCCCCTGGGAGGGAAGTTCTCTGTCCCTGTACTATGGCAATGGGTCTTCCTGGGGAAGGGACCTGGAGTTGGACCCCACTGGGCCTGACTTCCATCTCTGTAAATGGGCCTTACTTTGAACTTTGTTCACAACATGCTCTGGCCTGCTTATGAGATTCAATACTGAAGACTGGAGAAATTTGTAAATTCTGTAGCGGCCCACATGGAACTGGGACATGGGAAGAAGTAAAAAAGAAAAAAAATGCTTGTTGCCGAAAATGACAGCAACGCTTAGAAGTTTCAGCTTCTGGTACAATTTGGAAGGCTTTGGATATTACATAATGTCCTGGGGAATAGGGACTTGGCCTTAATTGTCACCTAGATCAGTGGTTCCAAGATGCTGGTGGGGGACCAGAGCCTGCCTGGGACAGGGATTTCACCAATCTGAGCAAAAGGGAAAAAGGGGACATGAAATCTAAGGTTATTCCAATCACTTTCCTGGTCTTCTGAGATTATGACCTTCCTTTATTGTTAAAAGGTCATTTCATGGAAATGATGATGGTAGTTTAATTTAAAAAGCTATTCTTGTATTGAAAAATTAATCATTAACCTTATTTTGGCGACTCCAACTTTTTGTTTTTTAAATTTACTGTACTGGGAAATCTGAAAGCCCAAGAGCTGCTGACTTTGCCCATGAAAATATTTTGAATACTATAGTGTTTCTCCCCCTTAATATGTGTTTGCGTTAGTGCAATAACTTCTTTAAGTATATGCAAAAATACTTTCAAAAGTAAATACAAGCAAAGAAGCATTTCTGAAAGGCTGGCACATCCCTTGTTATAATAAAACAACTACTTAATTTTGTTGATAAATTTATCTTCCATTTAACTAGCTTGAAGAAATATCACTATATACTCAGGATAGACCAGGCCAGTGTTTCTCAAACTTGCAGGATCACCTGCAGGGCTTGTTAAACACAAGTTGTTGGACCTGCCCTCACATAGAATTTCTGATTCAGTAGGTCTGGGACTGGAAATCTATACTTCTCACAAGTTCAAAGGTGCTGCTGCTGCTGGTTGGGACCACACTTTAAGAACCACTGGGCCAGGCCACTGACTCTAAGCCTTGGCTAAATATTGGATTCCCCTGGGGAATTAAAAAAAAAAAAAGTGCTGATGCCTGGAACCTATCCCCAGATACTTAGATACTAGGATTCTTTTTCTTTTCCTTTCTTTTCTTTTCTTTTTTGAGACAGAGCCTCAAGCTGTTGCCCTGGGTAGAGTGCTGTGGCATCACAGCTCACAGCAACCTCCAACTCCTGGGCTCAAGCAATTCTCCTGCTTCCACTTCCCAAGTAGCTGAAACCACTGGTGCTTGCCACAACGCCGACTATTTTTTTTTTGGTTACAGCCATCATTGTTTTTTGGTGGGCCTGGGCTGGATTTGAACCCTCCAGCTCAGGTGTATGTGGCTGGTGCCTTGGCAGCTTGAGCCACAGGCGCTGAGCCTAGGATTATTTTTCCTTAACTTTTTCTTTCTTTCTTTCTTTCCCTCTTTCCTTCCTTCCTTTTCTCTCACTCTTTCTTCTTTTTTTCTCTTCCTTTCTTTCTCTTTCCTTCTCTTTCCCTCCTTCCCTCCCCCTTTTCTCCCTCCCTCCCTGCCCCTTCTTTCCTGCCTTCCTATTTTCTCCCCCTCCCTCCTTCCCTCCCTCTCTTCCTTCTTTTCTTTCTTTCCTCTTTTCTTTTTTTGTCTCTTGTCCTTGTCTTAAAAGGCCCCCGCATGATTGTAATGAGTACCAAAGTTTTGAGAACCACGAGACTAAGTAACAGTTTTAACCCTGAAAACCGTAGTGCTTAAGCGCAAAAGTATGGGGAGGAATGGGTTGGTGGTGGTGGGCCCTCTGGTCTACACCATCATTCAAGTCCGAGGGTGGTAGATTCTACACTATCTGGAGTGCATGTGCTCCGTTCCTGCCACGGGGGAAGAACTAGCCTGCTGGTTCTTCAATGGTTCAGCCTGAAGTGACACAGAAGTGCCCTGTGTCAAGGGTGATTGGTCAGAAACAGCCGTGTGCCCTGATTGCAGGGTCTGAGGAAGCACGTGCACTTGGGAACCAATGAATCTCTCTGCCTTAGTGATACTTCCCTGAGGCAGTGGGATTGTCTTTGGGCCTTGCCTTACTCCATTTTGAGTTGTAATAGAGGAATACAGTGATTTTTTTTTCTATACATATTCTTTAATGTGACTAATTCTTTAAAAAGAATTTTTTGTAATCTTTTTAAAAAACTTAACATTTTCCCATTTTTTAAAATTTAAGTTAATGTTATTAAAATACAATTTCAGGTGGGTACGATGTCTCATGCCTTATAATCCTGACATTCTTGGAGGCCAAGGCAGGAAGATCACTTGAGATTAGGAGTCAAGACTAGCCTGAGACTCCTATTTCTCTACTAAAAATAGAAAAATTAGCAGGGCATGGTGGTGTGGCCTACAGTCTCAGCTACTGGGGAGGCTGGGGTTGGAGGATTGCTTGGACCCAGGATTTAGAGATTGTGGTGAGCTGTAATGACATTGATGCCATTGCACTGTAGCCCCGGTCACAGAGCGAGACCTTATCTCAAAGTAAATAAATTAATTAAGTTAAATTTCATTATTATGCCATAGATGTACTATTATAATATTAAAATATGTTCATATATATAATACTATATCATTATACAGAGTGTTCATAAAGTTCTGTGCAATTTAAAACAGTGTGCAATTTTAAATTGCACACAAACTTTATGGATACCCTATGTAATTATACAATGTATATTAAAATTATATATTATAATATAACTAGTCATTATCTCAAAGTTGGACATTTAGACTGTTACTTTGTCAGTAGTTT
>CAUYRH010026431.1:0-13334 GCA_963574655.1 Perodicticus potto
ACTGTGTACATAGTTAGGTCTGTGTTACACTGTGTACATAGTTAGGTCTGTGTTACACTGGGTAAGGAGTTAGGTCTGTGTTACACTGTGTACATAGTTAGGTCTGTGTTACGCTGTGTACGGAGTTAGGTCTGTGTTACGCTGGGTAAGGAGTTAGGTCTGTGTTACGCTGGGTACGGAGTTAGGTCTGTGTTACACTGTGTACGGAGTTAGGTCTGTGTTACACTGTGTACGGAGTTAGGTCTGTGTTACACTGGGTAAGGAGTTAGGTCTGTGTTACACTGAGTAAGGTGTTAGGTCTGTGTTATGCTGTGTACGGAGTTAGGTCTGTGTTACACTGTGTACGGAGTTAGGTCTGTGTTACACTGGGTAAGTAGTTAGGTATGTGATTGAATGAACTAAGGAAGGATTCTTGCCTTCATATGTATATAGCTTACATTTCAGTGAGAAAGATACATAATAAACAACAATCATAAACAGAAAATACATTTAGCTTAAAATGTGGTAAGTGAAAGAGATAAAAGAAAAATCACAACAAATTACAGGTCTTTGGGTGCAGAGGGCAAAAGGAACCGGATGCATGATCAGTCAAGGTGATACCCAGCAAGAGGTGATGAGGGGCGTTTTGCCAGGTATAAAGAGCTACACCAGTGTGGTACATATAAAATTTTACAGATTTTGTTAACATAGAACCACAGAAATCATGGCTGAAACGATAGCTTCTAACTATTTTATGTGAATAATTCCAAACTAGCAAACTGAAGCACGCTTCTAGAATATAAATGTTTTTTAATATGAAAACTACAGCAAGTGACTATTCTAAACACTCCTCAAAATAGGAACCCAAGAACAGACTGCTGTGCTATTTCTCTAGGAGAGCTGACTACTATTATATTCCCCAAATTTACATGCCAGCTGAGAAAATTTATGTTAGTAGAAAATATATCTATATATTTCTTAGAAAATTTAATGCTTAGCAAGCACCTTTGGCAAAACTATTTTTTCTTTTTTTAAAAAATGTCTTCTCTAAATAAGAAAGCACAATGCTGAATGCAGAGGAAACCTTAGCATTAAATTTAAGGTTATTACTGAAGACATCTTTTAAAGATGTCATTTAGTATAGGCTTAGACAATTTTACCAAAAGCTCTTTGACACAATTGAATGACTTTCTTTCTCCAATGCACCTATCAAGTACTTAAATCAATACTGAGGAAATCATTCTGTACAATAGCACCTGGACTACAGAGGGTAATTTTCCAATTGAGGAACCATACATATTAGACACCATACAGAATATACACACCCAATGCCAAACATATGTCAAGGGATCTGTCTTTGGCTAGTTAGGTAAACAGAGCAAAGAAATGAACTTTTAACTCCACATTATGTTCTAAAGGGGCTCGCTAACACAAAACAAATGTCAAAAAATTAAAGACAACTTGGGGGAATAAGTCTATATATCTCTACATGGCTATAGGAAACCAATAAGCTTTCAGGGATGGATGGGGATGTGATTGTTCCCTGATTTTGTATGTAAATATGCCAAAAGATTGTCCCACTTCCATAAAGCAGAACGTGCCATAATGAAAGTATGTGAAAGAGCTTAATCGTATTGAAAATTTCAAAGCCAGAAAAGAGTTCTGCACAAGTAGCAAAATAACTGGGGTGATTGTCAACCAACTCTCCATTAAAAAATAATGAAGTCTTGGATTATACTATTCTGATATGAGAATTCTTTTTAGATAACCACTGGCTCTCTTCTATCTTTAAAATCTATCATTTTAGAGTATAATTTTTATTTTATTTATGCATCTATAGAAAAGGTATATCTGTCTATCATTTTCTGAGTGAGAAGTGATTTGTGCTGATAGACCCTACCTTACAAGGAACAAAGGAAGTAGAGAAATTCATATCTATTTTCTACTGTATAATGGCATAAATTTTAAACATTGATTCTACGATAAAATGTAGATGGTACTCTTTATGTCTGAAATGTGCTCTGAGGAGGCTTAGGTAACCAGAGGATCAGGATGAAGGAAAAAAATATATGCTTATATTCCAGAATTTTAAATGTTGGATTTCCTTGTGAATTTAAATGAGTAAAGGATCCTTAAACTGATGATTGAATACAAATTAATTAGACTCATTTTTAAAATTTGATCTTGCATTTTTTGAGAGCTTAAAAAATGACACTCTATTATGTACTAGCGCAAGAAGTGTCAAAGAATTTGAATGTTTGCTAATCTTAGCCCATTCCTTGCTGATCATACCTCTGATTGTGATATATATTTTGATGGAGAAAATGGATTCTTATATCTGTAATGAATGAAAAAAATGTGATAAAATTTTTTTAAAAAATTGTCATAAGTGGTTAAGAAAGAAAAATAGAACATATACAAAAATCATATTTAGTTAATCCCCAACAAATATTATGTAACTCTTCTTATTCCAGAGGAATAAAAAATTAGAGTGTCTTTGCAATGGTTTCTTCATATCTTTGTTTATATTTTCAGGTGTGTAAGGTTGGGTGGATAAGAGTTATTTGACATGTAGATAAAATAAGACCTTAAGAAAGAATAAGTAAGAATAAGTAACGGAGTGCAGGGGAAACTTTGTGCTTAACAATTTTTCATTGAAATTGATGTAGACCAAATTATTTTTGGAAGGTTACAATGGCAGATTCCTCATGTCATTTATTAATGTGATATAAGGAAATGAGAGTTAGAAACCAAGTTGATAGTGTGTTATACTCAGGTTATTATTTTATCATTCAAATTAATACTGTACACATTTATATGAATATTTAAAGTAGGGCGCCAGCCCATATACCGAGGGTGGCAGGTTCAAACCCGGCCCCGGCCAAACTGCATCAAAAATTAGCTGGGCGTTGTGGTGGGTGCCTGTAATCCCAGCTACCTGGGAGGCTGAGGCAAGACAATCACTCAAGCCTAAGAGGTGGAGGTTGCTGTGAGCTGTGACTCCACAGCACTCTATGGAGGGCGATAGAGTGAGACTCTGTCTCTACAAAAAAAAAAATAAATAAATAAAAATAAAATGTCTTTATTAATATTTATTTCTAATATTAATGTAAACATTTAAAATATGTTTGTTATTATAAATATTAAAATAATACATAAATATTTACATATTAATTCTCAAAATATTAAACCCAATATAAGCTATAATAATATACATATAGTATTTAAATTATGAGTTCTATTTTTTAGAATAATAGAAAAAAGAAATTAACTAAAACCAAAATTATCTCACTACTACAATTAGTCATGTTTATGGATCTAAGAATGATACCATCACTGAACTTTTTACAGCCATTAGAAAGTTTTAAATTATGTCCTGAAAAAGCTGCCATTCTTAAAGTTCAGCATTATTTACTGTATTGGAGCATTCAAAAATCACCCAAGTAGTGAAATTTCCTAATAACTGACTGACATTTCGTTTAACCTTTTTAAATAAAATAGCATATAGAGTTTATTCCCTTGAATCTATCATAACAGATGAGGCTAATCTTTACTTGATTCAATAACCCAAAGATAATAATGTGACATAGCAGGTTCTTCATTAATGGAAGTATTAGTTTACTCTTAGGGGACTATGAGGCTATGCCCTCTTTCAAATGGTGTTCAATTTTGATTAAACATTACTAAAAATACCTACCATATTTATTTACTTAGCCATAAAAAGTTCTTAAAAATTATTCTTAGTTGTTGGCCCATAAAAAGCTTTTGAAAATATTCAATTTAATTATCAGGATCTTGTTGTGATTATCTGTAAGAAAAAAAGCATTGAGTTAGTAACACTATATTCAGAACATATGACCAAGTTAATGTTAATGTGTTTAATGGTGAGATTTGAGATTAATGCATTTTCATATGGATTGTTTTTGCCTTGTTACTGAACGACTTGCAGCAGACCAAACTTCTCACCAAGAACAACAGAACAAAGTAGATAAACTATATTTTAACACATACGAGGCTTGACAATTAATTTCATGAACTTGCCACCATGTGCTTATGTCAGCAGCAATGCACATACAAACAACTTAGTAAGGTTTTGTAGCTTTGGTATGACAGTGTCTCACAGCCAGCCTGTCAATGTGTGGTGGTGTGTTGCTGAGTGGCATTCATTATTGTTGCGTGTTTTTGTGTGTGCATTCGTAAGACTGTTGGAGCCTAATTTAGAGTAATCAACATTAAATTTCTTGTTAAAGTTGGCAAGAGTTTAAGTGAAATCAGGGACATATTAATCCCCTAATCTAGCTGCCTGTCAGCAGCTGAAGAAATAGAAGAAAATAAATATTTAAAAATCCTCTCTTTTGAAAAAACATTACTCGGAGACCCTAAGATTTTTAAAATTCAATGTTTAGAAACTAATCAAAATTAAGCATAAATGGAAATCAGATATTGACTAGTATGTACACTTATTATATATTTGCTCATTCTATCAGCTGAGCAGGGTTAGAAGTAATCACAATACACCAACAATGAACCCACCCAGGACTCAGATTTTGCTTTTTAATATCAATTAAAGAAATCAGATTTTCCTCATTCTAAGACTGGGACAGACAGCCTGGAGCACTGGATAGCGCCAGAAACTTAATGCTTTAAAAAACAAACAAAACAAAAATAAGCAAGTAAGGGTGTCTAGCATCCCAAAGGGACATAGGAGCCAAATAAAAGAGCTACCAATGGCCAAATTTTGAACAAGTTGAGCAAGAAAATAAGTACATGGTAAAATAAATAATTGAGTTAATAAATAAATAAGTCTAATAGACAAACTTCTTTTATAGAAGAATTCAAAATAACCTATGTAGCTATTTTGCCCTCAAGGCTGTAGAATATAATTCTCACCTTGTGGGTGGGCTGTAGATAGTGGCTGCCTTCCAAACAATACAATACAAAAAGGGGAAAAAGCAGAACTTTACACTGAAGAAATTTGTCACTCTTTATTTTAGCCAGATGATCAAGATTAACATCAATAGTAATAAGTCACATTTGTCACAAATCAGGTAAATGCCTTTGACATGATTTTATGACCATGAAGTATTCTTTTTCCCCCAAAAGGATAACTCAGTCTAATAATGACAAAAAAATTGTAATAGTGAAATTTTACAATATATTTGATCAGTATTCCTCAAACCTATTAAATTATCAAAAACAATAAAATTCTAGGAAAGTGTTACAGCCGAGAGGACTCTAAGGAAACATAACACCTAAATGTAAAATAATACTCCAGATGGTATCCTGGGTAAGAAAAAAGAAAAAAAATAGGTAAAACGTAAGGAAATCGGAACAAAATACATACTTTAGTTAATATTATAATAGTGAGTAGATATTAATTAGTCCATATTGTGGCCAATGTACTGTGCTAATGTAAAATGTTAATAATACAGAAAATAGAGTACTGGGGTGGACAGGAACTCTCTGTATTATCTCTCTATAAATAAAAAAACTATTCTAAGTCAAAAAGTTCATTTTTAAAAAAGAGCACAAAAGTAAAATTAAATATTTATGAACAGATGCACAAGTGCTTCAGAGGTTGGAGTTATCCACCAAAGACTTTAAAATAACTATGATTACCAAGTAGGAAAAACATGATAACATGGTGAATTTCACCAAAGAGTGTACTGGAGTCTTTTCAGAAAATAAAAGTTGGAAAACTAAATAACACAGTAACTGAAATTAAAGATTGACTGCCAGATGAGAATTCTGCTGAAGAGAGAATTAGCAAATTAGGAGATAAGTGACTCGAATAGACCTACTTGAAGCAGAGGGAAATCCCAGTGATTCATCTATAACCAGGTTGCTGAGCTGGCATGGCACATGGAGAGTGATTAAACCCAAACCTACCCATACACAACTCTGTTTCAGAACATCCTTCTAAACTTCATTCCACGTAAGAAAGTTTTCCCTGTCTGAAAACTTTGGCAGAGCAATGGCTATTGTGGTATTAAAGATAGTTCCACATCGTGTTTATGTTTAAGAGTAGGGACTATTACTCAAGTTGACAGAAGTCAGAACAACACTGACTGTGGAGGCAGGAGGTAATTATTTAGATGAGGACGTGAGGTGAGCTTCTAGACTTCTGTTCATGTTCTGAGTTTTCATCTGGATAGTAGCCCAGCAGCAATATTCATTTGAAAATTCACTTAAAAAATAAAAATACAGGGTGGTGCCTAAGGCTCGAAGGAGTAGGGTGCCAGCCTCATATGCCAGAGGTGGCGGGTTCAAACCCAGCCCTGGACAAAAACTACAAATAAATAAATAAAATAATTAAAAATAAAAATAAAAATACAATAAAATAAAGTCAAAACCTTCGCAAGGATCACCTGCCACCTGTCTGACTTACTCATCACTTTCTGTCCTGGCCCTTTTTACTATTTCCCTGCCATGTTGGTCTCACCGTCCTCAAACACATTAAGCATGTTCTCATTTGGAAATGTTTACATTTCTTCCCTATGTCTAAAATACTCTTCCCAGAGAACCAGGTTTTAAACCTTTCACTTCCTTCTAGTCTCTGTGCAAATGTTGCCTCCCTTCCTAATCTTATATAAAATATACCACTCACACACACACACACACACATCACTTCCTCTCCTCGTTATCCTGGTCATTATTTATAGTACTTTCTATACCAGTTATTAATATATTTACTTATATTACATAAATGCATGTTATAAAAATAAGATCAGTATTTTATATTTTTATAACCTCTGTTTTGTTCAAAGGTGTCAATCTTGATAAATTATAACACAGCATAAATCTGTTGTTTTATTGTTATTACCTAAACCACACACACACTTAGAATACTGTGTCCTAGGGAGTATGAGTTATGCTATTTATAAAAAAAACTTTTTACTATGGTGGGGGGGGCATAGTAGAGAAAGTTAAAATAGTAGAAAGTGAGCAGAAAGGTTGACAAGGACAGCAAGTGCTGTTCATATTTTAAATCCATGTAAATAATAAAAATAGACATGTAAGTACACTGACTGACTTGCTTGTTTAAGACATACTTTAAAGTTAGTTCAGGAGGCAGGTTTTGGAATGTGACAAATGAGTTAAACTGTGTCAGTTTCAAACTGTCACTATCAGAATCTAATTCAAATTTAAACAGCAATTTAAACACTATAAATATTGCCCTCATCGGTCCTCCATAATCTTAACCTTTGGAGCTTTCCACAAAATAGATAGTAAATTGAATTAATTACGAGCCTTTTACCTGGGGACCTAGGTAGAATTCAGCAGCTCAGAAGACAGGTAATGAGATTGGTAGGTTTATTTCAGTCCCCAGTGTACTCTAATTCCCAAGACATATCCACCTGTTGTATTTTCCCATTTTGTATTTTTCAGTGAACAAAATTGTAAGGAGTCAGAGATGGCTGACATTTTAAATCTTCTTTGTAAAGTGACAATCGTATGGACCAGCAAGTTTGGAGCCAAGTTATGTGTAGGAAAATCCTGGGGGGGGTGACATATTGTCCATGAATGGAATTTATTTTAACTGGTTCCTGTTACTTCAGAAGTACATTTCTATTTCTAATATTGCCTGTTACATAGCCATTTGCTCATATATTCAATTATGCACTTACAAGTGACTATCATATGCCAGTCTGGGTGGGTTATGTGTGCTTATCATCATAGAACTTACTGTCTGATGAGATGTGAAAACAAGTTAATAGGTTATGCCTCTATTGTGTTCTAAGAAATGAAAAAGGAGATGTATGGAGTTGAATAACCTGTACTAAAAAGATTCAAATAATTTGTTTTTTTAATGACATATAAGTTAGATCCTGAAATGAGAAGGCATTAATCAAACCTTGGAAAGGAACTGAGGGTCTGAGGTAGCACAGTCCAGGGAGAAGGAACGAGATGTGCACAGTGCTGATGCAGCATGGAGTATGAGAGTGGGTGTCAGAGGAGACCCTGAAAAGAAAAATAGTCTCTGTATGTTGCAAGACTTTTAAAGAAGTATGAGCTATTTTGTGCAGGCAAAAGCAACTTGCAAAATAATTTCTGTGAGATAGGCACCTCATCAGATTTGCATTTCAGAATGCTCATCCCGGCTGAATTTGTAAAGAAAGCATTGGTGCTGAACAAGATTGGGCCTGGAAAACATGTAAGGAGACTTTTGCAAGAAACCAAGTTACTGATCACAGTCAATTAAACTGAGGGAAGAAAAGTAGAAATAGACAAAAGTGAAGAAGATTGAAAGATATTTGATACAATAAACAGGACTCATGACTAGACGAGGGGAAAAACAAAAGATGTAGGATGAGTGAAAGCCCAAGCTTTCTTGCTTGATTAAACACTTAGTGGATGTTCTTCGGTATTGAAAAAAATGATAAAATCCTAGCATCTATCGCTAGCTCCCCATTATGAGCTAATTCTACATAGGGGGCTTTCACATTTCTTTTTTTTTAGACAGAATTTCACTTTGTCACCCTTGGTAGAGTGCTGTGGCGTCACATCTCACAGCAACCTCCAGGTCTTGGACTTAAGTGATTCTCTTGCCTCAACCTCCAAGTAGCTGAGACTACAGGTGTGTGCCACAACACTCAGTATTTTTTTGTTATTGTTGTCATTGTTGTTTAGCAGGCTGGGTTCGAACCCCCAGCCCCCAGTGCATGTGACTGAGCTACAGGCGCCCAGCCCAGGGCTTTCACATTCTGCATCACCTTCTGTTAAAGGATTCCTTTGTAACAATGTTCGTATAGTTAAGAGACTCAGAAGATACCTTTGTAACAATGTTGGTATAGTTAAGAGACTCAGAAGACACAATGTCTGTCTCTTAGGCATAGTGCAAATTTGTTTTTCATTGTTTTGTTTTAATAATTTTTATTTCAAGATATTAGGAAGTACAAGTGTTTTTATGTTTGTTTTCATGATAACATACATTTATTGATGCTTTGAAATTGTAAAGACATTTCACCTTAATGACATACTTTCTGTGTAGGTGGGTAATGTACTGTCTTTCGTAAATTTCAGAATATTATAGGGGTACATACGTTTTGGTTACATAATTTGCTTTTGTACATTTTTAGTCAATGTTATAAGTGTTATATTCACCCAGTTAGATGTGAATTTATCTAACCCTTCCTCCCCTCTCCTGCCTACTTGATTCTCATTGACGTTTACTTCCATATGAGCACATAAGTGTTGATTGACTAGTACCAGTTTAATTTTGAGTACATGTGGTGTTTGCTTTTCATTTTTTGCCATACTTCACTTAACAGAATAGTCTTCAGTTCCAACCAGTTTGTTAAAAAAGATACTAGATCACCTTTCTTATGGCGGAATAGTATTCCACTTTTGTTACATAGATGAATTCTATAATGTTGAAGTCAGGGGCTTTTTCTGTACCCACCACCTGAATATTGTATATTATACCCGTGTTAGTTTCCCATGTCCTTCTCACCACTTTATGTCCATAGGTAGTCATCATTTAGCTCTCACACAGTAGTGAGAATATGCGTTTTTCATTCCATTTAGAACATAATTTACTCAAGGTAATGTTCTCCAGTTGCATGCTTCCAACTTGCTAAAAAATGACATTATTTCCTTCCTTCTTCTACTTGAGGAGTACTCCCTGTGTGTGGTGTGTGCATGTAAGCATATACACATACTAAAAGTTATTCAGGGTTGTGTGTTTGGACTTTTGTATGGATATTATTTTATTTTATTGAGTGTAGATATATGAGGTTTAAAATGCGTTAAAAGTGTGTGAATTTTTTTCAGAGTTTTATATTTCTATAAATACTCAAGTCCTATGCTTTTATATTTCTGCTTATGTTCATGAATCTAATTTTTAGTAGGTCAGTAACAAGCATATCACATTTGTATCTAAATTTTTAAAATCCTAAAATTAACCTTTGCACAGCTCCATTTTTCATACTTAGAGGCTGAATTTTTAAAAATATACATAAAATCAGATTTTAACATTAGAAAATTGAAATTAGCAAATTTGTATGATTTTTTTATTCACTCAAAATTGACTACAATTACTGCTGAATTGCAGTACAAATAAGGGAATTTTGTCTTTTAAATTTTAAAGGCTGTGATATATTTTGCAGCAGAAATAAAAAATCCTCTGACAAACATTTATTAGTACATTTTGGAGGCTAGAGATAAAACCATCCCTGTTCTCAAAAACCGAATAATACAAATAGAAATGAACTAGAACAGAGCAAAGTCTTTGATAGTTTATTTTAAAACTACCACCATTAGAATCTTTCTATTACTCTGAGGCAAAGGCTTGTTGAAGTCCAAGGAATTCAACACCAATAGGGTTGCTCCTGTATCTGTAACAACAGTCAGGACATCGTTACCAATTGAAGAATTGTCTTCCAAACGAAGCAGGAAAATTGGGGAAAAAAAGCCCTCTTATATCCTTAGAGGCCCTTCATTGAGAAGGAGTAGCTGAAGGCTTAAATAAAAAAGTATGTTTATAAACTTGAGACCAATCACTTATTTTCATAACAGTTCTTAATTCTATTGGCCTATTTACAGTAATGACCTGACAAGAGGTATCTTTTGTAGTTTGGAATTGTGCCATTGTTACCAAGCAACCAATGGGCTCATTACCCAATGTTCATGGAAGCTAATACCATGGCAGCAGCTTTTGAGAAAGGAAAAGCTTTATTGGGAGCTGACTGACAAGGAGACAGGAAGAAACCATCAAATTTGTCTCCCTGAGCTGGGGCCTGGGTCAAGATTTATAAATATCGGATAAAGATGGGTAATCTTTTTGAATCTTACGATGAAGTAATGCCATGACCCCAGGGCTCACAGTGATTGGATCCTGTCTTCTGCTATACAACTCAACCCCTGCTCCTCAATCTTGTCCAATAAGTTAGATTTCACCTATGTTTGCATGCTTGGTTCACCTGGACATGCTCGGGTTATGTGACGTTCAATTTAGAGGTCTATGGCAGTTGAAAAACAACTCACAACATTATCACATAAAAGTTGAACCAGATAGGTCTGATGTGGTTGCACCATTTAGAGTCCCAACTGTTTTCTCTGGGAACATCCATCTATTACAATTAGAAGTTTAGATTTTAGAAACCTTCATGTTATTGGTATTCTTCAGGATGTGAGCCAATTACAAGACCAGTGGTTGGGATGGTCTTGCATTCCATGCAAATTCTTTTGCTAACAGAAAATTTGGTGGAGGGCAGCACCTGTGGCTCAAAGGAGTAGGGCACTGGTCCCATATGCCAGAGGTGGTAGGTTCAAACCCAGCCCCGGCCAAGAACTGCAGAAAAAAAAAAAAAAAAGTAAAGAAAATTTGGTGGAGAGACCAATAACAAACATCAAATTAAAGATGATTTTATTAGGTCAATGTCCATGAGAAGGCCACAGTTTTCTCTGAATAAAATCTAGAGTCCGTGATAATAATTATGAACAGTTCCATTTAATTCTTGGGTACAGCTTGCATTTTATTACAATCTACAGCATTAGCAAGTGCTTTGAGGATGGCCCTATGCAAATTCTTTGCTTGTTGTTAAGCCTAGTGCCCATGTTATAAACCAGATTCTTCGGAAGTGAGGCTAGGTCTTGCTAAATTCTGCTGGGGAAAGTTCCGATTGACTTTTGCCATTCAGTGTGGACCTGCCCTTTCCTACAGCATGAAAAGAAAAGATCAGAGAAGCAGGGCCGGTAAGCCTGGAATGTTAAATTCCATCAGGAAAGCAATGAGGGTCCTCATTAACCCTAAGAAATTCTTTGACTGATTTCCCTATGAAATCTGGGGAACATCAGGATTACCAGTGTCTAACCTTAAGAGGACAGGTTTTATAGTTTGAGATTGGGAAGCCGGAAGGGGAAATGTGGAAGTACAGGGAAGAGGAGAAGTTTGGAGAGTGAAGGGCAGGGGGGAAGGACAGCACCTCAGAAACACAGAGTTCAAGTTTCTAAAACCTTTCTTCCAACCTTCAATTGTTTATTTATACCAGTTGAATTACACGCAGTATTTGGGAGTGAGGGAAATTCTGATTTTTTAATACATCTGGAGACCTCAAGACCAATTAAGATATTGGCCCCATTCAGATTGTTTAGTTTAGTATCCATAATCTTCTCATTTATTTCTAAGAAAAACAAGTTTAAGAAGGTCAAAAGAACCTCAGGAAGATCATTGTGACTCCAAGTTGTCTTTAGAATAATCTCTGTAGTGAGCTAAGAAGCCATATGAATATGGACCATAAAATGCTTAAGCTAATAAGCTAGAGACTAGAGTCCCTGATGAGAGTTATCTTGGTCTCCTTTGAACCTCCAGAGCCCATTCTGTAAATAATTTATCTAGAAAACTCAGTTCAACACCAAATACATAAAGGCCAAAATAAAAACCAAGTGTGCAAAATGAATCAAAGAATAAAGTACATATCCCCCAGGAAGAAGGACAAAGCCTTCTTTAATAAAAGAGAAAAAGTTCTTCCTAATAAAAAAGGGAAAGGCCCCTCATAATATCAAATCTCAACTGAAACCAGAGAACTCAGATCATAAGAAATGGGAGTTAGATCCAAGAGAGACACTCATAGGACAAAAAAGGTGACAGGCAGAAACAGAGGCTCAAAGGACCTGTGTGTGGATACTTCTTAGTATGGTCCTGAGGATTATGAAACCTTTCCACCTGAGTTCAATTTGGACCCCTTTATGACACTGGATAAGTCAAAATAAAATAAAATTAAAAAGTAATAAAAGTCTTCAGGAATATATACAAAAACAGAATTGAAATTCAAGGCATATACTGAACGTGGGTAGTCTTTAGTATGTCTTAGGGTAAGAGAAATGTTACACACCTTGTTTTGAAAGAAAACTATTGACTCTACTGAAGTTTTTTGGTAATTGGCAAGCTCTGGTTGGTGAGTGATGACCGTAGGTTTATCTAGTCTCACAGTCATGGCAGGTCGTTTTGTCAGCCACTTGGAATAACTAGTTGGATGGGTGTATAGCAAGTTATTTCAGGAAGTGGGCTTTCGAGACAGTTCCTGGAACAGGTGCTTTGTATCCTGCGTACTTTTTCCCCTGGTGCCTTGACTCTAATTTATTTGGGTATGACAAGAAGTAATTCCAATTCTTGTAATTCAGCGGTTTTCCATTGGGGTCACGACCCCTTTAGGGGTTGAAAGATCCTTTCACAGGGGTCACCTAAGACCATCCTGCATATCAGATATTTACATAACAGTAGCAAAATAACAGTTATGAAGTAGCAACGAAAATAATTTTATGGTTGGGGGTCACCACAACATGAGGAACTGTTTTAAAGGGTCGCAGCATTAGGAAGGTAGAGAACCACTGTTGTAATCAATTTTCACAAC
>CAUYRH010026434.1:0-11542 GCA_963574655.1 Perodicticus potto
TGGTGGGCGCCTGCAGTCCCAGCTACTTAGGAGGCAGAGGCGGGAGACTCGCTTGAGCTCAGGAATTGGAGGTTGCTGTGAGCTGTGATGCCACAGCACTCTATCCAGGGTGACAGCTTGAGGCTCTGTCTCAAAAAAAAAAAAAAAAGAAAGAAAGAAAGGTGACGTTGGCAAGGTTCTCACCTTTTCAATGGCCCGCTCTTCTCGGTCTAAAATGTCTGTGGAATGATTGTGGTCCCTGCCTTATAAGGTTGTTGTGAGACTAAAATGAGCTTCCATGTAGAAGATGTAAGTTAGCAATTATCGTGGGTAAAATCCTTCACTGATTAGTCAATGCCCACCAAGGCAATTCTCAACTCATCTCAGCATCCAAGAGCTTCTATACTCAGGTCTCAAAGTAGCTCATTAACCCAACTTTTCAATTTTTTTGAAAAGATCCTAAAAAAAGATCCTGGAACTCTTCATTCTTCACATATCTCCTGAAATGTAATTGTCTTGGCTTCATGCACACATTTCTTTCCCTCTTACTAAAATGAATAAATTTTATTCATGTTTCAAGGCACAAGTCATATACTACTTCATTTAAGAAATGCTTTTTGATATTTGCTGTGAGCTAGTTTTCCTTCTCTGAATTTTGTGGTATTTTGTAACTTTTATAAAGGACTTTCATATTTTGCCTTATGCTTGAATACTTATCGTCCCTTCTTGATGAAAAATTCGTTTACAGGATAGAGGCCATATTAATTACGGTGATTTGTGGTATTCAATATCAAAGTTTTAATAGCAACAAAAAAATGGAACATTAATAGTTTTATGTGCAAGTATCTCATGAAATGAATGTGATTAAAGGTATGTTCCCATGGTCCTTACAACTGCTTAGAAAGTTTGAAGGTGTTATTTAGATGCTGTAGAGAATTTTTTTCTTTCTTTTCTTTTCTTTCTTTTTTTTTTTTTTCAGTTTTTGGCTGTGACCGGGTTTGAACCTGCCACCTCCAGCATATGGGGCCAGTGCCCTATTCCTTTGAGCCTCAGGTGCCACCCCAGAATTTTTTCTTTTTGAGACAGGGTCTGACTCTGTCACTTGAGGCTGGAATACAGTGATGCTATCATACCTCACTGCAACCTGTAACTCCTGGGTTCTAGCCGTCTTCTTGCCTTAGCTTCCTGAGTAGCTGAGACTATAGGTGCGTCCCACCAGGCCTGGCTAAGTACAAAATATTTTTGCTAGATAGGCACACATCAGCAAAATCATTTATAGGGCATAACAAAAAAGTAATATCTAAATCTGTGCATTTCCTACACACATTTTCCCTGTGTGTATTAGTTAGCTATTGCTGCGTAACAAATTGCTACAGACTTAGTGGCTTAAAACAATACCACTTGAATATCTAATTCTCCATGTCTTGCAATGGAAGTGTTGAGACAAAGCTTTGGAGGGAGCATGAGAGGAAGAAGACTATCCCTTCAGGCTGAAGAATGTACAGAGTTGGATAAAGAATCTTGTTCTTCTTTCCAGCTTAGTGACAATAATATGTGGAAAGTCCAGATTCCAGAGGGTGTCTGTGGTATGATGTGGAAGGCCAGTCTCTCACAAAACCCTGAAAGATATGCACCATTTAATCTTTTTTGCAAGTAAAGAAAAATTGGGACTTAAATTTTCCTCCTCAAGGTAGGACAAGGGGTAATGTAACTGAGATTTATGCCCAAAATGAGGTGTTTTCAAAGTCAATGTTCCTTCTGGTATTTGTACTTTATAGCTTCAAGTAATGACTTTGAGGATAGTTATACGGGCATGAGGAAGGAGGCAGTTGTTTTGTACCTTCCACATGGTGTTTGAGACAGAATTAGAGTCAAGGGACTTGGGCTTGAGCCCCAGATCTACCACTCACAAATACTGGGAACATGGAGAAGTTTCTAGACTATGCAGTGCTCAATTCTTTTAAGGAACCAACAATATTTAGGCCACCAAATTATTATAATTATACTGTTATAGACATATAATTTTATGAATGGCATTAATACGACACTAATAATTATTTCTCTGGTATTAAAATTTTTCTCTGTGATGAGGTATTATATAGTAAGAAAAGGTAAACAGAGATACTCGGGGAAATGTAGCTCATGTTCTTGGCACGTGGTTAATATCTTCTTGCGGTAAAAGAATGAATATAATCAGGCCACTAAAAATGTGAGATGATGCGTGCAACCCCCGTGGGATCAACACTCTGAGTTGCTGTATTGCAAATGCTGGGTAATTTCATACCATGAGCTCATGGAATGCTGAATGAGGGGCAGAACTTGAACGTAAGATTTAAGGGTGAGATAGAGATGTAGCAGACAGAGATTTGCAATAACCCCACTCCTTACTAGAAATGTAGATTCAGTTAAGTTCAGTTCCCTTGACTAACGCATTATAATAGTAGCAATAACACCCCCAAAAATGGTTTTCAGAAGAATGAAACAAAGTTTTATATATTTAAAACTTTATATTTATAAAATACAGAAGGTGCCAAAAACTTGTATCCACATTTTAACAACTGTTATTTATGTACTACTTTTGGAAGTTGAATTGAAGATACTGTTGACTGGTGAAGTGTACCTAGACATGCTATGTATATTCATTTTTCCTGCAATTCCTACACTTTGGAGGGTGATGAATTTTACTTCCAATAAGAGCGCTTAAAATGTGTATACATTTTTCTGGCATCCCCAGTATACCTACTTCAATGTTTGGCACATAGTGTTTGAGTGTTGTTTCTTCTTAGAGTTGAACGATATCAAATTATAGTTAAAAATACCTAGTTATGATAGGTATAAAAATACAGGTAGATAAAAGGAATAAGATCTAACATTTGACAGTGCATGGGGTGACTACAGTTAACAATAATTTGAAATATAGTTGAAAATAGCTGGAGGGAGGCTGGGCACAGTTGGTCATGCCTATAATCCCATGCCTATAATCTTTGGGAAGTTACAACAGGAGGATAATTTGAGGCCTGGAGTTCAATACCAGGCTGGGCAACATGGTGAGACCCCCCTTCTCTACAAAAAATTTTAAAATAGTAGCTAGGTGCAGTGACCTGTGCCTGAGGTCTCAGCTACACAAAAGACTGAGGTGGGAAGATTGCTTGAGCTTGGGAGTTCAAGGCTGCGGTGATCTATGATTGGGCCACTGTACTTCCAGCGTGGGTGACAGAGCAAACTCCTGTTTCAAAATTTAAAAATAAATAACTGGAATGTTCCCAACATAAAAAAGGGGTGAATGTTTGGGATTGATGGATATCTTAATTACCCTGGTTTGATCATTACACATTATATGCATATATCAAAATATTACATGTATCACCAAAATATGTACAACTATTTTGTACCAGTAAAAACAATACCTAATTAAACCTTCATACACTGTAAATGAGGAAACTGAGACTGTGATATTCTCAGTTGTTTTGTTTCTTTGAAAGCAAAACAGTGTGGCTATGATTCAGCAGACAGGGTGTGTTCATTTTAAGAATTCACCCAAGGAAATGACTCGTGAGGAAATTATCACTGTGTGGTGAAATAAAGCAAGGACAAAACAAATATTTATTGCTGAATCCCCACAATAAACCGAGTAGAATTATCTTCTTTAAAGTAATTTGTTTATAAAATGGCTTCTGAGGATAAGCAGGTCTATAACTCACATGTCCTTCTGAACATGTTCTTGACCTAGGGAGGAAGTTGGGAGCTGAATCTCCTGCTGACCTTGTAGGGATTGAGCTGGTTGTATGGATCCTACGCCACCTCTTTTGATCCTTAAGCAACTAGAGCACTCCTTTGGTGCATGCTTTTTCCATAGCTAAAGTAATTGTTTCCTATTCATAGTTGCCAAGAAAATGTATTAATACTACACGTGGAGGGGTAACTTGGGTTACACAGCTGAGTGAGAGGGAAATTTAGTTTTTATTAACATGCTTCCTACTTCAAAGACAAATGTGAAGATGTGATGAAACAATAATTAAATGAACAAATGTGACTCAACGGGTGACTAAATGAAAAAAGTTAATGAGTTATAAGACTCAGGGAGAAATTTTACTCAAGTGCTTTATCTACTGAATGAAGTGTTTCATTTAGTTTTGCATCCTTAATCACATGTTAGAAAGTGGGTGCTTTACGTGTTTTCTCTAAAGTATAAATTAATGTGACCGTCCTCTCTTTGACTCTCTCAAATGTTCCCTTGAGACTCCCAAACATGTCTCTCTAACATCTCCACGTGCACACAATCGCCTTCCTTTGGAACACCTTCCTCTCCAGACTTGAGGCCTGGCAAAGCCAACTCATCCTTCACATTCTAAAGTCAAATGTTACTTTCGTCCTACTTTTAGGGAGGTTTTTGCACTTTCATGCAACAAACAGTGATTTACCGACTATGAGTACCGACCATGTGCCAGTCTCTGAGTTACAGTGGAAATAAACAAAGGAAGTTGCAGTCTACCGTGGAGTGAATTTGAGGGGACAGTTACCACACAGAGTAAGTGCTGTGATGGGGTATATTTTGGGAACTCACAGGAAGCACACACAGCACAGCCCAGGAGGGCCAGAGGGAGCATGTCCCCCACGAGAAACTGCTGCTCCCAGTCCTGGAGGCCAAGGTGGGAGCCAGCAGTGGTAATGGATAGATGGGTGGAAGAGCTTTTGTGGATGCAGAAGTTTTTATCCTTGAGCAGTTGCTTGTTTTTTTCCTGTTTTTCTTTTTCCTTTTAATGAGAAACTGTCGAATCAGAAGGGATGTTTATTGTAATAGAACTGAATAATGAAAGCTTTGAAGCTGGGGTGGGAAGAGGAGGTTGGTTCTAATCCCTCCTACAACATTCCCCCCAACCTTCTGTGTCATTTCCCATGTATTTAACTAGCCTGAGGCCCTGGATGTGGTGAGAATTTAACTCAGCCTGGGGCAGGAGGAGCCTCTGAACACAGCTCTCTGCAGTCTGAATGCCACCCACACCCAGAAAGATTTTTGGCAACAGAGTTCTCTTATTCTTTTCCTTGTGTTTTCATCCAGATACCCCTGGACTATAACATATCTCTAGTCCTGTGTGCTGTAGACAAGAACTTCTGAAAGTCTGGTCCATGGATCTGTGCTGATTCATGAGCTGTTTATTATTGGCCTGTGATAAGCTCCGCAATTGAGTGTGCTTTCAGGATAATTTGATTAGGTAATTTTATGGCTGTCAGATGTAATCTCATTATTCAAAAACTAAGCATTTAAAAATGTCTTTGGTTATTTCATTTTCATAGTGATTCCCTTTCCGAGTATTTTACAAAAATACCGATCCATGATGAGTTGGAAATTTAAGGAACTGGTCATTCAGACCATACAGATGGCTTGAGGAGCACTGCTTTGGGCTACAAAGAGTAACCAACACCCCCCAGTAGTCGTGTTTCTTTCTGCTTGGATGCTCCCCTCCTCCTGTCCCCTAAGTTCTTTTGCTTTGGTTCTCCATATAAACCCTTCCTCCTCTTACAGGACTCCTGGATCTCTAAGTGCTGGGAACAGCGACCCTCGGGGGCTCCCACAGCTCCGTGTGCTTCCCCCACTGTGGCCATCACACTCGGTAGTCTCTTCTCCACTTCCCTCTGCCAAGAGTGTAGCCATGTCTGCAAAGCTCTGTTCCCCCAAGATGGTGCTCCGCATTAGTGGACACTCAGTAGGTATCTGTTAAATGGGTGAGTAATCAATGAATGATGGAATGAAGAAAGGAGGGCTGTCTGGCCCTCCAGCTTCCCAGAACCTGCTTCACGTGGGCATCCTTTTCTCTGTTTTTTAATTTTCGGATTAATATGAGGGCACAATTAGGTTCCGATGTTTGCATTTGTTACGTAAAGTCCCTGTTATAATTGTGTCCCAAACCCAAGAGGTGCCCATTAGGTGGGAGCACACCCATCCCCTTTCCTCCCCCTCCCCCAACTTGAATTGATTTGAGTTTTTCTCTTGTGTGGGCGTGTATTAATTAATTTACCGGCTTCATATTAGAATTGAATACATTGGATTCTTGCTTCTCCATTCTTGTGATGCTTTACTAAGAAGAACATGTTTCAACTCCATCTAGGTTAATACAAAAGATGGAAAGTCTCCATGCTTTTTGTGGTTGAATAAAAAGTATTCCATGGTGGACATACACCACAGCTTGTTAATCCACTCCTGGGTTGGTGGGCATTTAGGTTGTTTCCACATCTTGGCAATTATAAATCGAGCTATGATAAACAATCTCATGCAAATGTCCTTCTGATAAAATGCATTTTTAATACAGAGCAGTCTACGTTTGCTCCTTGGGTGGACCAGAACTCTCTGTGCTCCTGGTCCTTGAGGGATGAGACCCCCTGGCGGGTTGTCTGTCTCACCCCTGGGTTTAGGAAGAAACTTCTCTCTAGGATACTGTCCCCTTGCAGGTCCCCAGGGCTTCTGAGGTGGCAGGATGCTCTGTGGAACTTCCTCACACAGTCCTCGTTCCAGCATGTTCTAGCACCGGAACCTTTTCCTCCTTCACTCACTTTGCCCTTCCGTCTCCCTCCCCCAATTCACAGGCTTCCCCTCCTGAGGTCAGCTCACACCTGGATCATCTTCCTGCATCTCAAATGTGGTTCCCACACTCTTCCCTATGTTTGTCTTGTCGCCATGAGGTCACCTTTTCCCTTCTCTCTGTCTCTCTTTCTGTCTCTTCTGTGTGGAGGGGCATGTGTGTGTTTTGCTCCGCCTCTCCACATCTCAGCCTTTTACATGCACATTTGACACACGTGCCCTAATGTGTGTCAACGGCAAGAAAGGAGCAGGTAGGCTTGGCGCCTGTAGCTCAGCAGCGAGGGTGCTGGCTACGTACACCGGCTGGTGGATTCAAATCCGGCCTGGGTCTGCCAAAAAAAATGTCAACTATAATAAAAAAATGGCCAGACGTTGTGTTGGGCACCTGTAGTCCCAGCCACTTTGGAGGCTGAGGCAAGAGAATCGCTTAAGCCAGAGAGCTTGAGGTTGCTGTGAGCTGTGATGCCACGGCACTCTACCCAGGGTGACATAGTGAGACTCTGTCTCAAAAACAAAAAAATGAAGCATTTATACTCACGCACCCCAAACTTGATCTTAGTAATTTTATTAATGACTACAAATGCTGGGTTTTAGGGCTGCTTGGTGCCTGGATGGAGAAGTGAGTTAAGAACAGAACGATAAAGAGAAACACACCGTAAATCATGTACGGGCCTTGATGCCTGTTTTCCTCACTTCAAAATTTCGCCTCAGTGTGTACCAGACACAGTCCCATGTCTCTCCATGGCAAGGGCGTCATTGCCAGATTGTGAGCTCCAAGAGGGGAGGGACATTTCTGTCTCCAGAACTTCTATGGCAGAACTGGATTTGGGCCTGAATTATCTGGATAATTGTTATGTGGCTGTGGTTACACATAAGATCACGCAATATATTAGATATCTAATAATCCCAAACTTAGCAGTTTAAAGCAACACACATGTATTGTCTCCATTCGGGTCATGGGTCCGGGACTAGCTCAGCTGGGTCGTCTGCAGAGGGCCTCGAAGTATCAGCTAAGTTACATTCTCATCTGGAGGCCTGGCTGGGAAGATCTGCTTCCAAGCTCACTGTGGTCGCGTTTGCTTACTGTCTTTTCTGTCTTGTCACCACCGTTCTGGGCTGTGCCCCTGTCTTTCCAAAGCAGAGCCTTTTGTACGCTTCCTGTAAGTGCGGGCATAGTCTAATTTTCTGAAGCCAAAGTGACTTCAGTAAGGTAAGAAGCACTGAAAATTCCACCTTACCTCTTTCTGAGAACCCTTGTCAATTTGCCATCAGCGCTGGTCTTGTCCTGATTTGAGGTTCTGTAAAATAAGAAGCAATATGCTTGCCGGTGGTCCTTGCCCCTAGCTCCTAGCTCAGTACTCCCCGTCCCTTGGAATTTCACAAGCCCATGGTGGTGCCAGGAGAAGCTTTTGTTCCAATGTTTGGTCTCTGCTCTGATTCCTGAGACAGAGCTCCTGGTGGGTGATTCTTGTGTCCTAATACTTGGTCTGGGACTGTGGCTCCTGACACAGAACACTAAGTCCCTCGGAATTTCCTGGGTGGCAGCATCATCTTTTGTTCTAATGAGGTGACTCGAGTGGGCTCTTGGATAGGGGCTGATCACCAGGAAGACCAAGCTTGGAACTTTCGGTCCCACCCCATCTTCCCAGCAGGAGCTGGAGACTGTGATGCTAACTGGTCAGGCCTCTATGATGAAACCTCCATAAATCCATAAAGTAGAAGATTCCGGGAGCACCCAGGTTGGTGAACCAAACTCACCAAGATGCTGGGTGCGGGGTGAGCCTGGAGAGAGTGCGGAGGCTGCCTGCCCTTTCTTCACATCTTGCCCTCTTCCTCTTCTGCGATGTCCTTTATAATAAACGCGAGGAAATGTTTCTCTGAGTTCTCTGAGCTAGTCTAGCAAATCTCCCAACAGGAGGAGGGGGTTGTGGGAACCCTCGGTTTACAGCTGGCCGGCCAGACGTGCAGGAGGCCTGGACACGCCACTCTGTCTGAAGTGAGGGCAGCACGTTTACAGGACTGAGCCCCGACTCCGGGGATTCAGAGTCACGACTGAACTGCAGGAGACGCGGCTGGTGTTGGGAGAGAGCTGAAAAAGTAGTAGTGCAAACCCCCCTACACATGTGGTGTTACCACTGTTGTGACTGTAGAGAAGAAAACGGTCTGGTTATCCCGTGTGGATGTTAAGTCTATTCAAAATCTTTGGCTGAGTCTAAAGTGCGAGGAAGCTATTTTCGTTTCTGCTCAGAGATGCTTGTTTGGAGACTAGGCCTGCACTGGCCTGTCCTTTCTTGGACGCATGCTACACGCTTCCCTTTACAAGCAGCTGGGTCCCTGCTGACCGTGGCGTCCAAGGCCAGGGGCTGGGCTTTCTCAGTCGTCCTCCCGCCCGCTGGGCTCTCCACCGACTCGCCTTCCAGCATCATCTGCTTCGCTGGGGCATGACTGGACTCTGCCTCACGCCCCTTTGAACGTGTGTTTTGCCAACGGGATCGCAGCTCCTCCTGAGCACCCGAATCGGTGACAGTTTCTTGACACCAGTTCAGCCCCTGTCCCTGTTCTGAACAGATACTCGTTTGACACCTGACGCTCTAAGAAATTGCTCAGGACAGCTCTTTTCTCTTCCTTCCCCCATGTGTCTTCTCTCTCTCTCTCTCTCTCCCTCCCTTCTCTCTCTTCTCTCTTTCTCCTCTCTTCCCCCATTTCTCTCTCTCTCTCCCCTCCTCCTCAGTGCTGCTCTGCAGCTTCCTCCGCTAATAAAGACCTTTCGTACAAGAAAAAAAAAAAAAAAAGAAATTGCTCAGGACAAAATTGATTCCAAGACTCTCTGGCCTATGTCCGAAGCTAGTTTCATGTGGCAAGGTGCCATGCACGAAGTGGAAAATGCTCTTTGAAGGATGGTTGCTCTTCCACAGGCGGTGAGGGAGGTGAGAGTTGCTGAGCGGGGAGGGGGTCTGGGCACAGACTTGTAGGTCGGCCACTAGAGAGACCGAGTGACATGCCCCGTGTGTCCCCTCCCGTCTACTCTGCCTCTGTCCTGCTGGGCTTGTGATTTCACCCTCACTAGACACGGCCCAGGCAGAAGGCCCAAGACACGGCAACTGAGGGGATGTGGCCTGTGGGAAAAATAAAGAAGCCAAAGAGATGTGAGGAGAAGGTGGCGCTGGATCTGGACCAGGGAACCCTGAGGAAGGAACACGTCTGGAGAGGTCACGTAATGAGGAGGGAGTGGGGCCCACGAGAGTCAGATGCCCCCTAGCTTCATATACCTAAACCATTCCGTTTGCTGTTTCTGAGCCTAACACCTCCAAACATGCACACGACCACAAAAACGCCGTGAATCCAGGTCTTCTCCAGCAGCTCTGAGGATGGATCTGGGGCCATCCAAGTCAGGACGCGTTTTGTCACAGTGCTGACTGCCTCAGACATTTTCATGCACCAAGGGCTGTGAGACAGTTCAGCAAGCCGAGACAACCACAGTGTCAGACACTTTTGTGTCCCCAAAGCAAAAACGTTAACTAGGGCATGATGGAGGCAAACACGCTAGCTCAGGCTGCTGTGTGGTCAGTTAACCTCACCTCAAGAAGAAGATCTTTGAAGCCACGGAGTTCTGGAGTAGAAATTTGGTGTTGCTACTCACCGGCGGCAGATTTTGTGAAAATTCATCCTTCTGAGGCTAAGTTCCATAAAAGACATTATCATTTGCTCTGGTTATCATGAGGCCTAAATAAATTGCACGCATAAGAAACTATATGGATGCCGATTCAATCTTTACAAATTATATGAAGGTATTAAATTATCACAGGGCCCCAAACTATGTACATCTACTCTGCATTGATATAAATAAATAAAGCACTGTACTTGTACAGTATCTATAAATTAAAGGGTTTTTTTGCTTTCTTACCCCCTCAGCCAAATAAAGGTATACATTAGAACCATAAGTCAGGCCTGCAAACACCGGAGAAAACATTTCCTACGAGTGCTTTCTTTGCCAACATCTTCTGCGATTGTCTTTGCACACTGTTCCTACTTTCTCATCTCACAGTCACTCCTCGTGGAAAACACTGATGCTCAATTGGGCTGAGATTAAGCACCCCCTCAACCCTACCCCCCCACCGCTGCCCTGGAGTCTAAGCCGGTGCTGGTGGTCCTGCTCTTGTTTGACAGCGACTGACTCATTGGGGCTCTGTGACCAAAGACAGGCCAGCAAGGAGAAAGTGGAGAAATCTTGTTTGATGCTTTGCTAAGAAGAACATGTTTCAGCTCTATCCATGGAAACATGAAAGAGGTGAAGTCTCCATCTTTCTTTAAGGCTGTGTAATATTCCATGGTGTACATGTACCACAATTTATTAATCCATTCGTGGGTTGATGGGCACTTGGGCTTCTTCCATGATTTAGCAAAGTATCTCAAGAATGGAAGAAAAAGTATCCAATGTACTCAGCCCTACTATGAAGATAATTTATAGCTTTCATATGAAGGCTCTAACCCAACTATAGCACAAGAATATGGGGAAAGGGGCAAGGTAGGGGAGAGGAGAGGGGAGGTTGACGTGGAGGGAGGGTAATTGGTGGTACCACACCTACGGTGCATCTTGGAAGGGTACAGGCAAAACTTACTAAATGCAGAATACAAATGTCTTCATACAATAACAAGAAAACGCCCTGAAGGCTATGTTAAACAGTTTGATGAAAACATTTCAGATTGTATATGAAGCCAGCACATTGTACCCCTTGATTGCACTAATGTATGCAGCTATGATTTAATAAAAAGAAAAAGAAAAAGAAATTTGATGCCTGCAGCCATGAGGCACCATGAGGAAATCTAGCCAAGAGGATGAAGCCGTCATTCAGGATAGAGCCAAAAGAATAGGAGAAGAAACTCGTCAAACGACAACTGAAACTACCCCCAAGGCTTTTCTTCTTAGTTGGTGAGTCAATGAGCTTTCTTTATTAAGTAAACCTGTACCCAAATCATCCTACAGGA
>CAUYRH010026435.1:0-19889 GCA_963574655.1 Perodicticus potto
CCTCTACATGTTCCTAATCTAACCACTGTTGCAGGCCGTGCTGGACTCCAGTGTCAGGCCTCAGCACAACTTTGCAGCGGAGGCTCGGCGCCTGTGGCTCAACAAGCTAAGGCGTCAGCCATGTACACCTGAGCTGGCGGGTTCGAATCCAACCCGGGCCCGCCAAACAGCAATGCCATCTGCAACCAAAAAATGGCCGGGCGTTGTGGTGGGCGCCCGTGGTCCCAGCTACTTGGGAGGCGAAGGCAAGAGACTCGCTTGAGCCCAGGAATTGGAGGTTGCTGTGAGCTGTGATGCCACAGCACTCTATCCAGGGTGACAGCTTGAGGCTCTGTCTCAAAAAAAAAAAACTTTGCAGCGGAGTCTCAGTTTCCTCATCCGAGAAATGGGGATAATAATAGAAGCTCCCTAACGTATTAAATGAGGAGATGATGAGATTGTGAATGTAAAATACAGGACATATTAAAGCAAGCAGCAGTGTTATTATTACTGTGGTGGTGGTTGCCATTGTGGCCAATGAGACCCTGGATTCTTTTCCTTCTTCCTCTCCACCCCTTTCTCTCCATCCCAGGATGGCCCATTTGCTTCACAGTCTCCATGTTTAGCCCAAGTGGTGGTCTGGACTCGGCTTCAAAGACCTTGCCTCCTGGTGGGGCTCTTGGCTAACTCCCCAGGGACCCAGATGTGTTGGCCATTGCCCCCAAAGCCCTCCAAGAAATATGCTCATCTTCCTTCTAGTTCCTGCAACAAGCTTCCCCCAGCCAAGAAGAAAGATAGCATGACATCCTCCAGAAGGCTCTGGTGTGGGGCCCACAGCTTGTCAGAAATCAATGGCTGGCGTGGTCCTTCCAACCTCATACACCCAGGGCCCGATCTGGGGCAACCCCTGTCTCTACTGAAAAGAGGAAGTTATTCAGGAAAGGGACTTTCTTTTTATGTCTCAGTGGAAGGAAAAGCACAAACTTTTTACTTCTAGGAATTTGTCCACCTGAAGCATCCCCCCTTGTAAATAAATGTGCTTAAGGAAGGTTATTTGGGCATTTTTTTTGTAAATGAAAAAGACTGGAAAAACCCAAGATGCCCATCAGTAGGGGATCGGCTATGCATTGTGGTGACCCCGTGGAAAACCACCATTAGAAAGAGTCAGGTGCAGCTAGATGTTCTGACAGGGAATTGCTTCCAAGATACGTTTTAGCTGAAAACATCCAGGAGCAAACGCGTATTTTTGTATTTACATATATTGCCCGTCCACTTTCCCCTCTTCTTCCTTCTTTCCCTCCCTCCCTCCTTCCTTTTTATCTCTATTAATGAGTACGTTTATATATGTGTTCGCATATGCATAGGTTGTTTCTGAAAGACACGACATTAACCCTATGTGCCTCTGAGGGAGGAGATAAACGTGGGGCGGGGGCGAGGGATGGACCGGTATCTCAGAGGCCGGAGAATTGCTTTTCCGTCCATGTGCTTTGCACAGCATGAATTCAAAATGTCATCATTTTTGCATGGGTCAATCATGCACATGGAACAAAATGTTCAAATCAGGTAAAAAGTATTTAGTGGAAAGTAAATGCCCCCCCTCCTCTACACACCCTCCCCACCCACTGCCCCGATTGTCTTTCCAGACTTTAATGCTACTGATTGTGTGTCTTTCCAGATATAAACTGTGCACTCGTGCAAGTACACATTTATGTGTCCTGGTGTTTTTTTTTTATTGTGGTAAAATATATATATACCATAAAATTGACCATTTTTTCCATTGTACAACCCAAGCCATACTCTACGTCCAGACCTTCTTCATCTTTCCAAATGGAAATTCTGCCCCAATGAAACAATAACTCTCCATCCCTGCCCCACGCCAGCCGTTGGCATCCACTATTCTATTCTCGGATGCTATGAATTTGCTCCAGGGACCTCATATCAGTGAAATTACACAGTATTTGTCTTTTTGTGACTAGCTTGTTTCAGTTAGCGTGATGTCTTCAAGGTTGATCCAAGACACCAAGCACGTGTCAGGGTTCCTTTTTGTGGAAGGCTGAATAATTTTCCAGTGTAAGGAGAGACCACATTTTCCTTTTTTTTTTTTTTTGTAGATACAGAGTCTCACTTTATCGCCCTCGGTAGAGTGCCGCGGCGTTGCACAGCTCACAGCAATCTCCAACTCCTGGGCTTAGGCGATTCTCTTGCCTCAGCCTCCCGAGTAGCTGGGCCTACAGGCGTCCACCACAATGCCCGGCTATTTTTCTGTTTTGCGGTTCGGCTGAGGCCAGGTTTGAACCTGCCACCTTCGTTATATGGGGCCAGCGCCCTACTCAATGAGCCACAGGTGCTGCTCTTTTTTTTTTTTTTTGAGACAGAATCTCATTATGTCGCCCTCATAGCTTATAGCAACTTCCAACTCTTGGGCTTAAGTGATTCTCTTGCCTCAGCCTCCCAATTAGCTGGGACTACAGGCATCCCCCACAACACCCGGCTGGCTATTTTTTGGTTGTAGTTGTCATTGTTGTTTGGCAGGCCCCGGGCTGGGTTCAAACCTGCCAGCCCCAGTGTATGTGGCTGGCACCATAGCGGCTGAGCTATGGGTATCGAGCCTATGTATTTTTTTTTTTGATACAGAGTCCCTCCAGACACGGGGGCTCATACCTGTAATACTAGCACTCTGGGAGACCGAGGCGGGTGGATTGCCTGAGCTCAGCAGTTTGAGATCAGTCTGAGCAAGAGTGGGCATGAATTCAGAATTAGATGGGCATTGTGGCAGGCGCCTGTTGTCCCAATTACTCGGGAGGCTGAGGCAAGAGGATTGCTTGAGGCCAAGAGTTTGAGATTGCTGTTAGCTATGATGCCAGGACACTCTATCAAGGGTGACAAAGTGAGACTCTGTCTCAAAAAAAAAAAAACACCGTGAAATGTGTCTCACTCTTATTGTCCCCGGCTGGAGTGCCACAGTGTCCTAACTCACAGCAACCTCAAAATTCTTAGCTCCAGCGATCCTCCTGTTTCAGCCTCTTGCCTATAATCCCAGCAATTTGGGAGGTGGAGGCAGGAGGATCACTTGATTGCAGGAGTTCAAGACCAGCCTAGGCAACATAATAAGACCCTCATCTTTTTTTTTTTTTTAGAGATAGAATTTCACTCTGTCGCCCTTGGTAGAGTGCTGTGGCAACACAGCTCATAGCAACCTCCAGCTCTTTGGCTTAGGCAATTCTCTTGCCTCTGCCTTCCAAGTAGCTGGAACTACAGGCGCCCACCACAATGCCTGGCTATTTTTGGTGGTAGTTTGCCTGGGGCCAGGGCCAGGTTCGAACCCTCCACCCTTGGTATATGGGACCGGCGCCCTACTCACTGAACCACAGGTGCCGCCCAAGACTCTCATCTCTACAAAAAATACAGGTGTGAGCCGTCGCACCTGGCCCTTTGTGTATTTTTTTGTTTGAGACAGGGTCTCATTATATCGTCCTCAGTAGGGTGCTGTGGTGTCACAGCTCACGACAACCTCAAACTCTTGAGTTTAAGCAGTTCTCTTGCCTCAGCCTCACAAGTAGCTGGGACTACAGGCACCTGCCACAACGCCTGGCTATTTGTTTTGTTGTCATTAATTTATTTTATTTATTTTTTGTCATTGTTGTTTAGCAGGCCCAGGCCAGGTTCGAACCCACCAGCCTCGGTGCATGTGGCTGGTGCTGTAACCACTGTGCTACAGGTGCCAAGCCCCTTTATGCATTACTTAATAAAAATTAATTTAAACAAAAGAAGGAAGGTTGGGGAGAAGAGGACTAGATCTGGGAGCTTTTCTTTTCTTTTCTTTTTTTTTTTTTTGAGACAGAGCCTCAAGCTGTCACCCTGGATAGAGTGCTGTGACGTCACAGCTCACAGCAACCTCCAATTCCTGGGCTCAAGCGAGTCTCTTGCCTTCACCTCCCAAGTAGCTGGGACTACAGGCGCCCGATCCAACGCCCGGCCATTTTTTGGTTGCAGCCGTCATTGTTGTTTGGCGGGCCTGTGCTGGATTTGAACCCGCCAGCTCAGGTGTACGTGGCTGGCACCTTAGCCCGTTGAGCCACAGGCGCCGAGCCTCTGGGAGCTTTTCTGTGCATTGCAGTGAGGACAGGACAGAGCCAGCACAAACCAGCCCACAAAAGGAGAGAAAAGTCAGTGCCATCCCCTACATTGCTGGTGATTCCCCACCTTCAGCCCCCAGAGGAACCTCTCCCTCTTTTCTTTTCTTTGAAAGCAGGTTCCCTGTGCCCTGCCTGGGCACCCAGGGCTCCTTGAACATTGTTCCTGCCTTTCCTCCAGCTCCAGGAAGGCCAAGGGCAGTATGGGTGCTGAGGTTGCTGGGCACAAGAATGACTTCCTTACCTTCTCGGCCAGAGAAAGGGGTAACAAAGAGGGTGGCTGCTGCAGAGGCTAAGCCAGCTGCAAGGGCTTGGGGCCTGCCAAGTCCCTGGGGACTCAGGGGTTCCCCAGGGGGGAGCCCCTGAGCCCACCCATGGATGGGCCTCAGCTTTGGAGGGCCCCAGGTAAGAAAACCCCGGGTTTGGATGAACAGTCACCAGGCCATTTCTCTGTCACTCACACTCACAGTCCTCCAATGATAGCTCATTGCTCACGGAGGACTTCTACATTTAAAAATTATTTTTTCTTTTCTTCCCAAGTTTTTATTATGACACATTTTAAATATTTGGGGAAGTTGTTAGAGTAGTTCAATGATGTAGCAGTATTTCCACCTCTGAGCTGCAGCTATTGTTCTGTTTCATTTTGTTACATATGTCTTGTCTCTCCTTTTCCCTCGCTGGGAGATACGTACAGGCACACGTGTGTACACATACAGGTATAAATGCAGACAAATTACATGCCCAGGTCCATATATATATATTAATACACACATTTCCCGCCCTAAACTCCTCTGGGCTTTTTGTTTGTTTGTTTGAGACAGGATCTCACTTTGTCATCCAGGCTGGAGTGCAATGACAAAATTATAGCTCACTCCAGCCTTAAACTACTGGGCTCAAATGATCCTCCCGCCTCAGTCTCCAAAGTGGCTGGGATTACAGGTGCCTGCCATCATGCCTGGCTAAGTTTTCTTATTTGTTTCTTTTATTTATTTATTTGTTTATTTTTAGACAGTTTCACTTTGTCGCTCTGGGTAGAGTGGCATCATAACTCACAGCAACCTCAAACTCTTGGGCTCAATCAATTCTCTTGCCTCAGCCTCCCAAGTAGCTGGGACTATAGGTGCCTGCCACAATACCCAGCTAGTGTTTAGAGACAGGGTCTCACTCTAGCACAGGCTGGTCGCAAAGTCTTGATCTCAAGCAATCCACCTGCCTTGGCTTGTTAGAGTGCTAGGATTACAGTTGTAAGCCACTGAGCCTGGCCTTAGATTTTTTATCTTTGGTAAAGATAAGGGTCTGATTATGTTGCCTAGGCTAGTATTGAACTCCTGGGCTTAAGTCATCTTTCTGCCTCAGCCTCCCAAATTGCTGTAATTATAGGCTTGAGGCACCATGCCTGACCCTCCTGAACTCTTTGAAAGTAAGGACACATTTTATTGTGTCTCTCCTAGAAATTATGACATTCTCATACAAGTCCTTAAAGTCTTTATTATGCTTAATAAAATTATGAAACAGCCCAAATGTCATCTAATATTCAGTCTATATTCAGATTTTCTACTTGTCCCCCAAAGGTCTTCCATAGTTGTTTTTTCAAAACTAGGATTCAGGGCAGCGCCCTAGCTCAGTGGGTAGGGCGCCGGCCACATACACTGAGGCTGGTGGGTTCAAACCCGGCCTGGACCAGCTAAAACAACAATGACAACTGCAACAACAACAACAAAAAAAATAGCTGGGCATTGTGGTGGGTGCCTGTAGTCCCAGCTACTTGGGAGGCTGAGGCAAGAGAATCACTTAAGTCCTGTAGTTTGAGGTTGCTATGAGATGTGATGCCATGGCACTCTATCCAGAGCGACAGCTTGAGACTCTGTCTCAAAAGAAAAAGAAAAAAAAAAAACAAATCAAAACTAGGATCCAATCAAGGTCACATATTGCATTTGACTATCATGTCTTTAAGTCGTCTCTTTTCATCTAAATGTCCTATCCACTGTTTTTTTTTTTTTTTTTTTTTTTTTAGTAGAGACAGAGTCTACTTTATCGCCCTCGGTAGAGTGGGCCTCACACAGCTCACAGCAACTTCCAACTCCAGCTTAGGCGATTCTCTTGCCTCAGCCTCCCGGACCACAGGCACCCCCCACAACGCCCGGCTATTTTTTGTTGCAGTTTGGCCGGGGTCGGGTTTGAACCTGCCACCCTCGGTATATGGGGCCAGTGCCCTACCCACTGAACCAGAGGCATGGCCCCCTATCCACTGTTGTTTTATTATTATTCTTATTATTATTTTTTGAGACAGAGCCTCAAGCTGTAACCCTGGATAGAGTGCTGTGGCATCACAGCTCACAGCAACCTCCAATTCCTGGGCTCAAGCGAGTCTCTTGCCTCTGTCTCCCAAGCAGCTGGGACTACAGGCGCCTGCCGCAACACCCAGCCATTTTTTTTTTTTTTTTTTTTTTGGTTGCAGCCGTCATTGTTGTTTGGTGGGCCCAGGCTGGATTCGAACCTGCCAGCTCAGGTGTACGTGGCTGGCGCCTTAGCCGCTTGAGCCACAGGCGCCGAGCCTATTATTTTTTAAATAACATTAACTTTTTGATGATCCTGGGACAGTCATCTTGCAAGGGCTCTGGAGGGTCCTACTTTCCTGCCACAAGGCCCGGCTATTTTTTTTTTTTTTGGTTGTAGTTGTCATTGTTGTTTGGCAGGCCTGGGCTGGATTCGAACCTGCCAGCTCTAGTGTATGTGGTTGGTGCCTTAGCTGCTTGAGCTACAGGCACCAAGCCAAGTCTGGCTATTTTTTGTTGCAGTTGTCATTGTTGTTTAGCTGGCCTGGGCTGGGTTCGAACCCACCACCCTCGGTGCATGTGGCTGGCACCATAACCACTATGCTATGGGCGCTGAGCCTTTTTAATTAATTTATTACTATTATATATGTTTTTAGATAGAGTCTCACTATGTCACCCTGGGTAGAGTGCTATCGTGTCACAGCTCACAGCAACCTCCAACTCTGTGGCTTAAGCGATTCTCTTGTCTCAGCCTCCCGAGTAGCTGGGACAATAGGCGCCCACCATAGCACCTGGCTATTTTTGTTGTTGTTGTTGCAGTTGTCATTGTTGTTTAGCAGGCCCAGGCTGGGTTCAAACTTGCCAGCTTCAGTATATGTGGCCGGTGCCCTACCCACCGAGATACAGGAGCCTCCCCTTGCAGCATCATTTAAACTCGAAATTAGAACTAAAGGCTTGATTCAATTCTGGGTTTTGGGAAACACCTTTTTCTTTTAATTGGTAAAATGGGCATAGCAAACATTTACCATATTAACCTTTTTTTTTTTTTTGAGACAGAGCCTCAAGCTGTCACCCTGGGTAGAGAGCCGTGGCATCACAGCTCACAGCAACCTCCAATTCCTGGGTTCAAGCGAGTCTCCTGCCTCCGCCTCCCAAGTAGCTGGGACTACAGGCGCCTGCCACAATGCCTGGCCATTTTTTAAATTTTTTTTTTTTTTACATTTTTTGGCTGGGGCTGGGTTTGAACCCGCCACCTCCAGCATATGGGGCCAGCGCCCTACTCCTTTGAGCCACAAGTGCCACCCTGCCTGGCCTTTTTTTGGTTGCAGCCATCATTGTTGTTTGGCGGGCCCAGGCTGGACTCGAACCCGCCAGCTCAGGTGTACGTGGCTGGCACCTTAGCCACTTGAGCCACAGGCGCCGAGCCATCTTAACCATTTTTAAGCATTACAGGTCAGTGGTATTAAGTATATTCACATTGTTGTTCAATCATCACCACCATCCATCTCTAGAACCTTCATTCTTGCAAAAGTGAGCCTCAGTCCCCATGAAGCACTAACTCCCATTTCTCCTCCCCAAACCCTGGCAACCACCATTCTGCTTTCTGTCTCTGTGGACAGGTGACTATGCCTGCGTGGTGCCATCATGACAAGAGGTTCCCCCAAGATGCTGCTGTGACTGCCAGATTGTGTCCTAACAGGAGGCTCAGGGATTTTTCCTGCCAACCTCTCCCTGCCCATTCTGCCTCTAACCCTATCAGGGCCTTTGAACTTGCTGTTTCCTCCCTGGCAGGCTCCTTCCTATCTTCTGGATTTATCTGGAATGTCACCCTCTCCTGGCAGCCCCACCCAACTGCGCTACCCAAAGCTGCTTCCTGGCTTCCCCTCTGTTCTCTGTCCCATTCTGGTCCCAGCCTGACATTACCTTGTTTACCATTTGTTTGCCTATTTTCTCTCTCCAAGGCAAACTCCTTTTCACAGCTGTGTCCCTTGACCCTAGCAGCACAGTTTGGACAACATAGGTACTTGTATGAGCTTCTTCTGGCTGCTCTGACAAATTGCTATCAATATGGGTTTATCATTGGATGGTTCAGGAGGTCAGAAGTCCCAAATCAGTCTCAGTGCACTAAAATCAAGGGGTGGGGAGGGATGAATTTCTGGGGGCCATGGGAGGAGTTTGGTACCTTGCCTTTGCCTGTTTCTGGAGTCTGCCTTCATCCCTTCCTTCGTAATCCCGTGTCACTGGGACCTCTGTATTGTCATCCCGACATCTTTCTGATTCTGACCCACTGCCTCCCTCTTGTGATGGCCTTGTCATCACATCGCGCCCATCCAGATAAGCCAGGAAATCTCCCTTCAGATCCTTCCTGCCCTTCATCACATCTGCAAAGCATTTTTTGCCATGTAAGGTATTAATAATATATTCACAAGTTTGGGGCATTAGGACACAGGAATTTTGGGGGGTCCGTTATTCTCTTTACCATGGGGCTCAATACATATTTGCTGAATGAATGAACCAATAAATGGATGAGTCCCTTTACAAACAGAATCCTGAGTTCTGAGTTCCAGGCCTGGCTCAGCCACTGTGTAAACTTGGGCAAGTCCTGGTAGCAGCGGTGGGGTCGGTCGGGGCTGCAGCGAAGAGAGTTTGGCGCCATGTCTCACACCATTTTCCTGTACAGCCTACGAAGAGGCCAAAAGGCAGAACACATACCCCTGAGCTGAAGAGTTCAAATCCAGCCCGGGCCCGCCAAACAACGACTGCTACAACCAAAAAACAGCCGGGTGTTGTTGTGAGCACCTGTAGTCCCAGCTACTTGGGAGGTGGAGGCAAGAGAATTGCTTGAGCCCAGGAGTTGGAGGTTGCTGTGAGCTGTGATGCCACAGCACTCTACTCAGGGCAGCAGCTTGAGGCTCTGTCTCAAAAAAATATATATTAAAAAAAAAAAAGAAAAAAGAAATGCTGTGGATGGCCCCTGTAGCTTAGTAAGTAGGGCACCGGTCCCATATAACAAGGGTGGTGGGTTCAAATCCGTTCCTGGCCAAAATGCAACAACAACAACAAAATAAATAAATAAATATGTTAAAAAAAAAAAAAAGAAGAAAGAAAAAGAAATGTTTAGCTATATTTTAAAAAATAAATAAATAAACTTGGGCCGTGATTTCCTCCTTCATTAGCTAATGTTCTGAGCACCTACCCCGATCCTCAGAGGGTACTGGAAATGCCAACAAAAAATGAAAAGAGACCCCGGCTCTCTAAGAGCTTAGAGTTTGGCTTGTGGGAAGGGGGTTTGAGAAAGAGAAAACCTGACAGTCTGCTTAGGGCCACATTCCAGGTCCTCCAGAGAGCTTCCACGTCCTGAGGGGGTGTGCTTACCAAGGAGGTGACATTTCAAATAGCTCTTGATGCATGAGTCGGAGTTTATGTGGTAGAGGAGTGGGAACTGACGTTCAAGGCCATGGCCAGGCTGCAGACCTCTTTGAGGAACTGGGAAGAGTGTGATCTGACCCCTCAGGGGAGGCAGACCAGGAGAAGGGTGGAAAGGGGGCTTTGAAGGGCATAGTCAGGAGCCTGGGTTCTGCCCTCGGGTTAATAGGGAGCCACAGCAGGATTTTGAAAGCAGGAGAGAGCATGTGGAGCTTTGAGTCTGGACCAATCACTCTGGCTACTGTAATGTGGAGAGAGGATCAAGGGGGCCAGTATCCGAGTGTGAGGAGGAGGTGGCCTGGACTGGGCAGGGACGTGGGGATGGAGAGAAGAGGACAGACCTGAGAGAAATTCAGGAAGCAGAATCAATGCGACATGGAGACAGACTGAGAATTGGGCGGAGGAGCCCAACGGCAGCTGGGAAGGAAGGAGAGCAGGTGGGGCAGAGGGTGTGTAGGTGCTCCTCACAAATGGTCGAGTGAACCACGAATTAGCCCCAGCTGAGAACTTTCAAGAAGTCCCGGAAGAGGCTGGTGATGGGGCAAAGAGATTGGCCCAGTGGGTTCACAGGTATCTGTCCCTTTGGAGAGATCAATGGTGCCAGTCATCCAGAATGCAAGGCAGGCCTCAATTCCAGGCGAGGGTGTGTCCGCATGGACATCCACTGAGGAGGCTGCAAAACCATCTCCCCCACTTCCAGGTGGAGAAACCAAGTCCCAGAGACCTCTGGTGACACGGTCAAGGCCGCACAGCGAGTAGACCCCAGGGAGCAGGGGCCTCCGAGAGGGGGATTTTGCTAGTCTCTAGGGACCTGCAGGGGAGGTCGGGGTGTGGGGGGGGCCCCTTCTGAGTGGTTCCCCCACCAAAAAGAATTTCTCCGGTTTGGAGGAAGTGGAAGTTGTCCTTTCATGATGTGAATGTCAGAGGTTCTGGGCTCCCCGGTGACTAAGAAGGGTATGAGGCTTGTAGGTGGAAGGGACATTTAAATACAGGTCTGCGGTGCTCCCGGAACTGCAGACCTGGGCTGGGACACACAGGACAGAGCATGGCGAGGCTACAGATCTCGCTCCTGGCAGCCCTTGTCCTTCTCGCTGTGACACTTCAAGCAACTGAGGCAGGTGAGGCTGGGGAGGGGCGGTGCCAGGGCTGAACCAGGGTGTCTTCCTCACGTCATGGAAGAGCGGCTGACAGTCTACCATCACCTCTTGGCCCTAGTGGAAATTCTTCTCTGGGCCTCAGTTTATGTATCTGTTCAGTGGGTAGTCTGGAAGACTTAGAGTCTGAAATCGGTCTCAGCAGGGATAGGGGGACGTGGTGTCTCCTGCCCCAGAGAACTTGAGCTCAGGGCCCTTGGGGACGGATGAGGCACCCTGAGTGGGTAAGGCCTGAGCTGGGTGAGGGGTCCGCCCATGGAAAGAAGGTCCTGGCCTCCTACCACCCATTTTTGCTCTAGAACTTGTGCTCATGTTGCTTTCCTGACTCCTCATCCCGTTGTGAATTTCTGCTCTGTGTTAGACAAAGGAGTGACCACCGGAGTGGGAGGCAGGCAGCTATGAGCAGAAATTGCCCCAAGTGCCATTCATGACAGAACCCAGTAAGTGGATACTACAGGGTGTCCCAAAAGAGTCATCCCTAAAGTTTTCATACTTAGAGAAAAGGGAAAATTGTAGCTAAAATTACTTTTATTTACAAAGTATTCATTACAAAATTTTACAGATAGGTGGCCAACGCCTGGAGAATATCTTCTGTATATTTTGTAAACTTTTATAATGAAGATTTTGTCAATAAAGGCACATTTACCTATAATTTCCCATTTTCCCTATGTATGGTGACTTTAGGGGTGACTCTTTGGGGACCTGTATTATCAAGCCTTTGGTCAGAGTAGGAATTGGGCCTCAATTCCTTGAGGGTTATATCACCCGGCCAAGGTGACCCAGTGACTCCAGGCAGAGCAGGAGTGAGACCCAGATCTGTGTGACTGACTCCGGCTCAGCCTTGGTCCTGACTCTGTCACATTCTTCCTGTGGAACCCTGGGCTAGTGCCTGTCCCTCTTTGGACCGAAGCCCCACCAGGGCACAGTGAAGGGGGTCAGAGTAGATGTGAGCCAAAGCAGACTCAAAAAGCACATGGGGTTCGGCAGGTCTGGGCGGGATGCGGCGTTTCTGACAAGCTTCTGAGTGATGCTGATGCTGCTGGTCCGGGGGCCTCACCTTGAGTAGTGCTGAGTCCCACTCAGGTGCTCAGGGCGTAGTTGATGCTCATTCATTCTGAATCCGCATCACTGGAGCTGACCAGCCCAGAGGGTACTCACTGGCCCTTAGTGGCTCCACAGAGGGCCCAAGGTCCACGTGAGGACAGAAGAGCTGCATCTTGTTCCTGGAACATGGAAGGGCCCAGGGTCAGGGTTTAGGGTGGAGGGTGGCCTCTGTGCTCCAGCTTATGGATTCTCTGGGCATCCCCCCAGGCCCCTACGGTGCCAATGTGGAGGACAGCGTCTGCTGCCGGGACTACTTCCAGTGGCCCCTGCCCTGGCGTATAGTACAAACTTTCTACTGGACCTCAAACTCCTGCCGGAGACCTGGCGTCGTGTGAGTAGGGAGCTGGGGCCACAGGGCCTTTGAGGGCCTGATAGGTGTGGCCCGGGATGGCCCAGGTCCAGGTGGGCAGGATGGACCCAAGGCTGGGAGGAATGAGGCTGGGTTTCCGGATGCCAGCTAGGAGGGCCTGGCTGGAAGAGATGGCTCAGCCCAGGCGTGAGTGTACCAAGAAAGAAGATAATGTGATCTTTCCGGCGCCTACTCTATGTTGGGCAACATTCCGGGTTCTGAGGATGCAGAGCTGAATGCACAGGGTGCCACCCCAGGGTGGGCAGTCCTTAGCTATAGGGTCTAGGGTACTGGGTATAGCACGGGGTCTGGGTAGTATGCCTAGTGCCACCGAGTCAGCAAAGATGCTCCCACCGCAAGCATCTTGGATCCTCTTGGGGCCCCTGGGCGCCATACGAGGCAGCCCCTTTTTACCAAAAGAGCTAAAACTTACAGAGCCCTTCCTGCACACCAGGCACTGTTCTGATCGTGACCTCTGCTAACTTGTCAGATTCTCACAACAATCGCCTTAAGGCGATTCAGTTATCCCCATGTATAACAATCCAGAAACAGGCTGAGCAGGGGGGAGTGACTTGCTCAAGGCCGTCCAGGCCGGAACCCCAACTCACCCCTAAGTCCCTGTTCAGGGCTTTCTCCTGAGTTTCTTCTTCTCTTTCCTTCTTTTTCTTTCTTTCTTCTTTTTCTCTGGCCGGGGGCCTGCACCTGCAGCTGGCTGGGTGATGGGATTTGTCCTCTCTGGGGCAGCCCCTCTGGCTGCTTCTCCATCCCCTCTAAGCCTGCTGCCCACCAAATCAAACACCAGGGAATTTGGGTTTGGTGACCCATGCCACTACTGGGGCTCTGTCATCTTCTGTCTTCCTCCTCATGTTGACTCCATCCCTTAGAGGCGTCTGCGGGTGAATGACAAAGAAGGCTGAAGAGGGAAGCCCTCCAGGGTTCTTTTTTTTGAGACAGAGTCTCACTGTGTTGACCGTGGCATCACAGCTCACAGCAACCTCAAACTCTTGGGCTTGAGCGATTTTCCTGCCTCCACCTCCCAAGTAGCTGGGACCATAGGCGTCCCCCACAACGCCCAGCTATTGTTTTGTTGTAGTTGTCCTTGCTATTTGGCAGGCCCGGGCTGGGTTTGAACCCGCCAGCCCTGGTATATGTGGCTGGCGTCCTAGCCACAGAGGTTTAGGCCCCGAGCCTCCCTCCAGGGTTCTTTTTGTTCTAACTCTGAGCCTTGGTTATGGAGTAATAACCTTTATTTATTTGTATTATCACACACAGAGAGAATGCTTGGTAAGTGTTAGCACTGTTAGCACCGCTGTAAGCATTTAATATTTACAAACCCAAACAATCCTGTGTGGTAGGTACGATTTCCCCTTTTTACAGATGAGGAAATGGGTGCAGCAAGGTTAAGGGAGCCCTTGACCATCACAGGCACAGTAATAGTGGGTGGAAGGTATACGGCTCAAAGTGTGGCCATGGTAGATGCTCAATGAAAGAAAGCACATGTGGTCATCAGATGTTGAGCCAGAAGGGACTCTAGAAAGAATGTATCTTGATAACTAGGGAGGGCGAGGCTTAGGGAGGATCTATGTGCTCAGTGAGCACAGTGGGTGGGGCAGGCTGCCCACAAGGTCAAGATCAGCATTGCTATTCTCTATATTCATTTTGTTTGTTGGTTGTCTTGTAGGGTGGGGGCAGTGGATGAGGGAGTCAGGAGCTCCTGGGCCCTGTACACAGGCTCTTCAGAGTCCAGAAGGGAGTCCCTGCATGGGGGCATAGCTCTACCACTAGCCAGCTTGTGCCCACTCTTGCCAAGAAATAGGGAAATAGTACCTACCGCACAGGATTGTTTGGGTTTGTAAATATTAAATGCTTACAGCGGTGCTAACAGTGCTAACACTTACCAAGTGCCCAAGAGCCGGTCTGGTGTTTTGTCCAGTGGGGTGAGAGTGGGAGCCTTACCTTGCAACTTGTTGTGTGATCTTGGGCCAGTGCCCTCCTCTGTTCTCTGCCTTAGCCCCCGCAGAGCAGTCTGGGGAGGGACACTCTTCAAAGGCACTGCCCCTGGAGAGTCTGAGTTCACAGTGGGCCCAGTGCAGTCAAATATCACCGGGTCTGGCACTCGGGCAAGTGGCTTTATCTCTTTGGGCCTCATTTTTCTTAGCTCTACAATGGGTGGAGAAATAGGGCTTCATAGGGTTGTTGCAAGGATTTATTAAGGAAATCCATGTGAGAGTTTTAAGCCAGCTCCTGGCATAATTACCCAGCGCCTCCTATATGCTGTAGCACTTAGGAATGTATACTTTTCTGAGCATTTCTGTGTGTATCAACTCATCAAATCCGTCAAAACCCTGTCATACTGGACAATGATTATCATCCTCATTTTACAGATGTGGAAACTGAGGCTCAGAGAGGTTAAGTGACTTGCTAACAAATGGCAGAGCTAGAATTTGAACCCAGATAGCCTGACTCCAAAGTCCACATACTTCGCCATTTTCTTTTTTTGTTTTGAGACAAAACACTTTATCGCCCTCAGTAGAGTGCCATAGCGTCACAGCTCACAGCAACCTCCAACTCTTGGGCTTAAGTGAGTGTCTTGCCTCAGCCTCCCACATAGCTGGGAAAATAGGTTCCCGCCACAACACCCACCTATTTTTGCTGTTGTAGTTGTCATTGTTGTTTGGCAGGCCCGGGCCGTGTTGGAACTCGCCAGCCCCAGTGGCTGGCACCCTAGTCGCTGAGCTACAGGTGCCAAGCCCTTGGCCATTTTCTTTCCCAAGGCAGTGTCAGAGATATTATAAGACCTTGGGGACTCTACTCTGGCACTCAAGGCTGGGTCTATGGAGGTGAGAGTTCTGGAAGTCCTTGCTGCTCATCTCCCTCTTGAGAAATATTTTTTGTGTACCGTAGGTAGGCTTATAAATTTTGAATGATTTTATACAGCGGTGCCCCCACACGCAACAGGTGACTCATAAATGTTCAGCTCTGCATATGTGAGGTGGTTCATCAATGCTAAACTCCCAGGGGGAGTGGCAACCTTGCCGCCTGTAAATGCTGCTGCATTTTCTCCCTGGTGTCTTCTCCTTGCAGCTTGCTAACAATCAAGGACCGACATATCTGTGCTGACCCCAGGCTGCCCTGGGTGAAGAAGATTATCAAGAGGCTGGATTGATGAGAAGAGGGCCTGCTCTGAGGACGGTGGCCTTGATTCCTTCAGGAAGGCTCGCAGAGCCCCACCCCCCTGCCATTCATTATAGCTGCTCCCCAACAGGAGCCTGTGGCAACGACTCTGCATTCCTGATCTCCATCCCTGCAGCTGTCACCCTCAGTCAGTCCTCCACACTGTCACTCTTATCTCCCTTCTAACTCCTCCCACCCAACCTCTGCCCCCTACAGCCAGAGGATTCACATTCTAGTCAGCCACTCCCCTGCTCAACATCCTTCCATGGCTCCCCGCTCCCCTAACCTGTGACCAGAGCTCCTGGGCCTGGCACCCTGGCCCTCCAGGTCTGGGTCCCATCCCTGTCTCTAGCCTTGCCCCCTTCCCTGCAAGCACGTTGGGCTCCCTGTTCTCCAAATCCACTCCCTACATTTCCACTTCTGAGTTTTTGCCCAAGATGCTGCTGACACCCCAAATGTCCTTTCTACCACCCGCATGTGTAGAACCTCCCCAGGGTTTTGATCAGCCCAAGCAGCCAGGAATTTAGCTTCACATTTTAGACTTGGCCCTCTGTCCCCTTTTAACAGCCTTAGTCACTGTCTACTCAGATTCTTGGGACTTGGGAGCTTGTGCTCTAGCCCCAACGGTTGGACCAAGGTTCCCATTTGAGTTACTCTTGACTCTCGGCCTCCAGCATAGACCATGGGAGCTGGTTCAGAATTAGCCCAGCAGCACATGCAGACTGAACCAGTTAACCTAATGCCCTTCCCCTTCTCCTTCCCTACAAAAGGTGGTTACATATCAACACAGACTCAAGGCCACTAGAAAGGGGCCATCTGGGTCAACTGTGAAGCCCCAAATCTGCCCAGATTCAGTTTTCTTCCCCATTTTAACTACACATTGGGTCTCTTTACTCTTCTTTCCTGGGGCTTTTGGTTGTCCTCCTGCCTCCAACACCCAAGCCTTCAGAATGCTCCTCCCTATTCACTTCTCCCACCTCCTTCCATAAATAGCTGATAAAGTAATCCTTGCCAAGACTACCCTTCAGTTGGTATTATAAGCTCTAGCATTTGCATATGAAATACTCATGAGGCCATGTGGATGAATGGAAGGATTTCAGGAACTGGGGGGAAGGGACACAAGAGGGAACTTTCCTGGCCCTGGGTGTGGGGGGAGGCAGATGGCTATGGTGTGTAGCCTATGCAGGGGAGGGGGTACAGTTATGTAAGGGAATCCTGGGTGTAGATTGTCTTTGAGAGGTCAAAGACTGAAAATAAAAGATTATTCTGAAATATGAAATGCAAGGAAATGGAGTCCAGTTCTGTGTGGGCAATGTCTTTATTCCACTTGGGTGCGGGTGAGCTGAACTCAAGAAGGAAGTCAGCACGTGGGTTAAGGTGGATGGGAATTTTAAAGGATCTGAAGGGGCTGGGCACAGTGGCTCATGCCTGTAATCCTAGCACTCTGGCTGGCCGAGGCAGGTGGATTGCCTGAGCTCACAAGTTCGAGACCAGCCTGAGCAAGAGTGAGACTCTGTCTCTACTAAAAAAGTAGAAAAACTGAGGCAAGAACTGAGAATTCTCCTGAGCCCAAGAACTTGAGGCTGCAGTGAGCTATGAGGGTGCCAGAATGAGACCCTGTTTCAAAAAAAAAGAAAAACAAAATTGACCAGGTGTCATGGTGGGCGCCTATACTCCAGCTACTTGGAAGGCTGAGGCAGGAGGATCACTTGAGCCCAGAAGTTTGTGGTTGTTACTTTGAGCTAGTCTGATGCCGTGATACTCTAGCTCAGGCAACAGAGAGACTCTGTCTCAAAAACAACAACAACAACAACCAACATCTCAGAGGGTCAATTCAATGGGAGTATTTTTCACCTCACATGAAGCTGAATGAAGCATTCCTGGTCTGTGGGCAACTTTCCACACGGTCATTTAGGGGTCCAGCGCCTTCCTTATTATGGCTCCACCTTCCCCTAGGACTTGAACTGCTCTCCATTATCCAGCAGCTGGGGAAAGAGAAGAAGGGAGGGTCATGAAGGTGTTATGAGTCAGATCAGGAAGAAGGGCTCATCCCTTCCACCCAGTGCCATTGGTGGAATTCAGTCACATGGCCAACTGCAAGGAGTGCTGGGAAACAGCCAAGCCATGAGTCCAGGAAGTGGGGATGGCAGCACTTGGTTTCCCTGATCCTGACCTCCCTATGGGCTCAGCCCACTCTCCTGGAGTTCCTGGACATAGCTCTGTCTGCCAAGACAACAACAATGCCTGTGCCCTCCAGGTTGTTATCATTATTTCCTGTCCCTGCTACGGACATCTTGTCACGAGTGGTCTTTATTCCTCTTTATCTCCAGATCTCCTAGAACTTCCCAGGCTTTAGCTCCAGATACCCAAAGCCCTTGGCTGGGGCCAGGATGAAGCACCAGGAAGAACTAACCACTGTTTCAAAAACACGTTTCGGAAACTGGAGAACCTCTTGTAGTCAGGATTGTCAAAGTCCATCCGGCTCTGTCTCTCTCATGGGTGATGGACAGGATGTGATGTGGAAGAAATAAGACGAACAAGCCACATGGATTCGGATGGATGTAGGGACTCTTCCTGGCTGGGTATCTCAAGTTGCTCTGTCCCCCTGAGCCTCAATTTCTCTCCTTCTGTGAACAAGGGGTAACCAAGCACATGCCATGTGGCTGTGAGGATCTGATGGGATAGGAAGGTACAGACGACCCGGTAACAAAAGGGCAAAGGACTAGGATAGACAACTCTAAAGAGATATTCAAATGATCAATAAGATATGAAGATGCTTTACCTTGCTAATTATTGGAGAAATGCAAATCAAAACCACAATGAAATACCACCTCACACCCATAAGGGTGGCTATTTTATACACACAGGGTGTGCAATTCACACGAACTTTATGGACACCCTGTGCATATTGACAAAAATACACGCATGTACACACACACACACACACATACAACAGCTCTCTGGGAAGTACACAGCCACATAATATGAAAAATAGAGGCATGTATTATATTAACAATGGCTGAATACTTTCTGGACAGCCCTGTGGATACAGAAAATAATAAGTGTTGGTGAAGATGTGGAGGAACTGGAACCCTGTTTGAGGGAATATATTATTATTATTATTAATTATTATTATTATTATTATTATTATTATTATTATTATTATTATTTGAGACAGCATCTCCCTATGTTGTGCACAGCAACCTCAAACTCTTGGGCTTATGTGATTCTCATGCCTCAGTCTCCTAAGTGGCTGGGACTACAGGCACTTGTCACAACGCTCGGCTATTTTTTGTTGGCAGTTGTCATTGTTGTTTAGCTGGCCCGGGCTGGGTTTGAACCCGCCAGCCTTGATATATGTGGCCTGTGCCGTAACCACTGTGCTACAGGCATCAAGCCTGTTAGTGGGAATATAAAATTGTTGCAGCTGCTATGAAAAATGGCATGTAAGTTTCACAAAAAAAGTTAAACAGAATTACCATATGATCCAGCAATTCATCTTCTGGGTATGTACACAAAAGAAATGAAAGCAGGGTCTCAAATACATATGTCCATAGCTATGATCATAGCAACATTCCTCACAATAGGGAAAAAGTAGAAATGACCCAAGTGTCTACATGTAGATGTGTGGATAAACAAAAGGTGGTGTAGATGTGCAATGGGATATTATTCAGGTACATAAAAGGGAAGGAAGTTCTGACACGGGCTACTACATGGATAAACCTTGTCACAAACGGACAAATATTATTGTATGTGTCCACTTATATGAGGTTTTTAGAGTTGTCAAAATCACAGACAGAATGTAGAGTGATGGTTGCGAGGGGAGTGGGTGGGGATGGGAAAATGAGGAGTTATTGTTTAATGGGACAGAGTTTCAGTGTCGCAAGATGAAAAAGTTCTGGAGACGGATGGTGCTGATGGTCGCACAAGTTTTTATTTTAGGCAGTCTCCCTCTGCTGCCCAGGTTACATTGCAGTGGCATCAACATCGCTCACTGCGGCCTAAAACTCCTGGGCTCAAGTGATCCTCCCTCCTCAGTGTCCCAAGTAGCTGGGACTACAGGTCCCTGCTGCCACACCTGGCTAATTTATTTATTTTAGAGACAGAGTCTCACTTTATCGCCCTTGGTGGAGTGCTGTGGCATTTCAGCTTGCAGCAACCTCCAACTCCTGGGCTTAGGCGAGTCTCTTGCCTCAGCCTCCCGAGTAGCTGGGACTACAGGCGCCCACCACGACACCCGGCTATCGCGGTGCTTGTTCTGATTATACAAACATTGTCGATTTATATTATATGG
>CAUYRH010026436.1:0-65243 GCA_963574655.1 Perodicticus potto
AAGATTGCCTTAGACACACATTGCAGACCAAGGGGAGGTGCTTAGAAGTGAGAGCGTCTTAGGGAGGTGTTAACAAAAACTTCCATGTGGGGATGATGCTCAACAAAGCAGATTTCATAACAAAAAAATTAGCCTCTGGGCGTTGCCTGTGGCTCAGTGGGTAGGGCACTGGCCCTATATACTGAGGGTGGTGGGTTGAAACCTGGTCCCAGCCAAACTACAACAAAAAAATAGGGCGTTGTGGCAGGTGCCTGTAGTCCCAGTTACTCTGGAGGCTGAGGCAAGAGAATCGCCTAGGCCCAGGAGTTGGAGGTTGCTGTGAGCTGTGATGCCACAGTACTCTACAGAGGGTGATAAAGTGAGACTCTGTCTCTACAAAAAAAAAAAAAATTAGCCTCTATTTTTATTATCAACATTTTTAAAAATAAACTTTCCATGAAAATTCAGAAGAATGCTAGACATTTTATAGTGCCTGGGTCCAATCCAAATACCTGACAGGAACGTGATATGTATACTCTAGGCCACTTGGGAACCATTTCAGAAAGGAAAGTAGCTTGTTTAAATTTAACTTAGTAAGCCACCCGTTTGAATAGTTCTAGTTTTTAACACCAGGTTTTGCCCTTATTTCTTTCTATAATCCATTCCATTACTTTCCACAGAATAAGGATGATACAGGACACTGCTTTTCGTTAATCATTGTAACGTGGAGTTTCTTAGTGCCACAATTCTGAGTCTTGGTGATTTAAGATGCACACACCACGGCTGGGCATGGTGACTCACAACTGTAATCTCAGTGCTCTGGAGGGGCCGAGGCAGGTGGATTTCTTGAGCCAGGGAGTTCAAAATCAGCCTGAACAAGAGCGAGACCCCTTAATAAAAATAGAAAACTAGCCAGGCATGGTGGCAGGCACCTGTAGTCCCAGCTACTTGAGAGGCTGAGGCAAGAGGATCGCTTGAGCCCAGGAGTTTGAGGTTGCTGTGAGCTATGATTCCACAGCACTCAACTGAGGGGGACAGAGTGAGACTCTGTCTCAAAAAAAAAAATACAGGCACACCATAGTGAGCATTTCCCTACTTCTCAGATGTACGGCAAGATAAACACCTGTGGGTGAGGTTTACATTGTAATTTTTTCAAGAAAAAGCTTTTTCCCCCCCAAATCGCAGTTCCCCTTCATCTCACCCCTCAATCCCCTGCTCTTCAGGGCCACACAATCATGAGTGTGTGCAAATCCACTGACTCCTAGGAAGGAGTTTCAGCAGAAATACTATGAACCAACTTTATTTTTTTGGGAAAAATAAAATCACGAATGTGCTAGAAAAACGAGAGGTGTAAATAGACAGAAAATTAGAAACTACATACGGCTTATAGCCCCCCAATGTAGAAATAGCCATTGTTAAAACTCTTTTGTTTAATCTTTCAGACATTTTCCTACAGAAACCATTCACGCATTTTCAAAGATGCTATTAATTACAGATACTCTTTCTTGTGTATTTCCCATTTACAGCTATCTTTTAAGGCAAAAACCTACACACATACCATGTGTTTTGGAGCTTGGGATTCTTCCCTTTTCGTGGTATCTTTGTACGCACGTTCTTATACACATACTCAGTTATTTCTGTAAAATACATTTTCAGAAATAAAAATCCTAGCTACAAAGGTGTAAAAAATTTTGAAGGTTCTATAACATGCATCACAACATTATCTTTCAAAAAGCTTGCTCCCTGGTTGAGTTTTTCCACCAGCTTATGAAAGTGCTCATTCCCCCCACTTAGGCCAACTTGAATAGGCACCTGTAATTCTGTGGCCTGGCATAAACAGTATCTTAATTCATTTCTGGGGAGCTGCTGCCTTCCAGCTTTGGTCAATGTGGTTTCTGGGAACTCTGCTTCTACTGTGGACACTAGGACTGGGGTAAATGACTCAGCCAGGCCTGACCCAGGAATCGCATATATCCAGCTAGCTGCAGTGGCCTCATCAGAGGCAAAATCTGGCAACAGGGCTTTTGCTTAAACCTCTAGAAATAGACCACTCCCCCACCCAATGATTTGAAATAAGAAGCAAATACAGAGACCAGAGCTGCTGGTACTACCTTGTCACTATGTGGAGCTTGAGACCAATGGCAACAAGGTCTCTCTGGAGCTTGAGACCAATGGCAACACCATGGCCCAGAGCAAATGAACGGAGACAAAGTGCCTACGGATGCCAACAATTGAATACAGCGTCCAAGTATTCCTGAAGCCAGATTCACCAGGGGCTTCTCAGGTTCTGAACCAGCAAATTTCATTTGCACTCAAGCTATTCCGAACTAGGTTTTCTTTCTTTTTTTAAATTTCAGAATATTACAGGGGTACACACATTTTGGTTATGTAATTTGTTTTTGTACATTTTAAGTCAAAGTTGCTAGTGTGTTCACCCAGAATATGTGCATTGCAAGAGTTATGTGTGAATTTACCCTACCGCTCCTCCTCCCTTGAACTAGGTTTTCTATGACTTGCCGTCTAAATCAGTACACAAACACTGCTCATGTAATTTTTAAGTTTTGCTAATCCTGTGGCTAAAATGATGTCTTGCTGTTTTGTTCTTTGGGGTTTTGTTTTTTGGGGACAGAGTTTCACTCCATTGCCCTGGCTAGAGCGCTGTGGCATCATCATAGCTCACAGCAACTGCAAACTTTTAGGCTTGAGCAATCTGCCTGCCTCAGTCTCCCAAGCAGCTGGGCCTACAGGTGCCCACCACCAGACCCAGCTAGGTTTTCTATTTTTAGTAAAGATGGGGCCTTGCTCTTGTTCAGGCTAGTCTTGATCTCTTGGACTCACAGATCCTGCCAGCTCAGCCTTTCAGAATGCTGGGATTGCATGCATGAGCCACCATGCCCGGCAGGCATCTCACTATTTTAATTTGCCTGTATCTGTGATTCTTATAATTTTTCGTATGCTTAACTAGTCACTTGTGTTTCTCTTGAAAATTATCTTTTCACGTCTGTCACCTGATTTTTAAAATTGAAAATGTTTTTCTTCTCCTTATTTATGATGTAACAAGACAGAATAACCTACCTACTGTCCATGACATGGGACATGGGGCCCATGAGAAAGCTATGATTGTTAGTAGGTAACTGAGTAACAGGGCCTTACATACACTTTATAATACAAACAAGGCTATCATCCTCATTGTCACCATCATTACCAACTTGTCAGAATAAGCAAGAACAACCACTAGAAGTTTCTTTCCATCAGCTCTGAAGCTGGCATATTCCTAGTCACTGCATTGGCCGAGTCACATGGCGGCTCACAAATGCTCAATTGCAGGAAGGGTACTCCCAGGCTGGCACCAGCCATGGTTTGTACCCTTGTATGTGCACTGGGATGGGGGCACAGATAGCATAGCTTGATAACTCTGAATCAGCCCAAATACTGTCTAAAAAATAGACCTTTTCTGGGTAGCTTTGTTACTGGACCAACACACAGTGTTTTATGTGCACGTGAAATCTAGGCAGTGCACTTGTACTCCCAGAAGCTTCCACCTGGAGAGATCTGTGCTCTTTCCAAATATATAAACTTTACCCAAGAGGTAGTCACCCTGGCCACACCTCTGAGAGAAGCAACCTTGCTGAGTTAAATCATCACAACTGGGGACCAGAGCCAGAATCCTCAGAGGGGCAGGAAAGTGCAGAAAAATGTTAATCTTCAGTGCTCAATGAAATGCATATTATCTGACTTTTCCATTCCCTGGAAGACAATACAAAAATAGACACTTTTTTTTTTTTTTTTTGAGACAGAGCCTCACTTTATCATCCTGGGTTGAGTGCCATGGTGTCATAGTTTACAGCAACCTCAAACTTCTGGGATCAAATGATCTTCTTGCCTTAGCCTCCTGAGTATCTGGGACTACAGATATGCCCACTGGATTCTTATTTCTATTTTTAGTAGAGTCAAGGTCTTGCTCTTGTTCAGGCTGGTCTTGAACTCCTGAACTCCAGCAATCCACCTGGCTCAGCCTCCCAAAGTGCCAGGATTACAGGCCTGAGCCACTGAGCTAGCTAACAATAAGCACTATTTAGGCTTGGCGCCTGTAGCTCAGTGGTTAGGGTGCTGCCCACAAACACCAGGGCTGGTGTGTTCAAACCCCACCTGGGACTGCCAAACAACAATGACAACTGCACAAAAAAAGTAGCCGGGCGTTGCGGTGGGCGCCTGTAGTCCCAGCTACTTGGGAGGCTGAGGCAAGAGAATCGCTTAAGGCCAAGAGTTTGAGGCTGCTGTGAGCTGTGACGCCATAGTGAGAAATAAATAAACACTATTTAAATTGAAGAGTCACTTCTGCCGTAAGAAATAGACAAGGTTACCAATGGACTATACCATGGGTAATGGACAGGAGACTCACTGAAATGAATGTGCTAAGTAAGCACACTTTGAAGTGGGTCTTTTAAGGTCCAAATTCATATTTTAAAGCTAGTAAAGACATTTAATTCTCTAATTACATGTGGAGTGTGTTGGATGCCTTCATGGTCACCATTTTTTGGAGCCCCAGGCCACCGAGTCTTTGGCCCTGACCTGGGGCCTCGTCAGAGCCGGACTCTAGGTCTCCAGCCTCGGGCCTGTGAAACCGTCTGGACGCGGACCACTGTGCCAGCTTTCTTGGGCTAGGTCTCATTCAGGTCTCGGGTGCCAAAGCACCTTAGAAGTCACAGTCAATATTAGGAGGAGCGAGTATCTCAGCAGCAGTCTGTCGGTCTTAGCTTGTATGTATTCCCCGCAGCTTCTCCTGAGGTTATTTTAGAAGTAGTACACCACAGGTGTGGAGTCTGCCGTGCAGTAAGGTTGGTGTCCTCCTCACATGCTCTCATGCTCTTTAACGAGAGACCAACAATGTGTTAAATGATGTTAAATGATGTTAAGTCCCTTCCCCAATCCCTTATCGCCAAGGTATTTCTCACAGGTGTCTCCTACAGGAGTGCAGGGTGATTAGAGCTGTGATTAATTCCAAACAGCAAATAGTTCAAAAGTTATTTTACATTTAGCATACGTATGCAATTTGTTTAAACTATCTAAAAACTGAGCATGTAAAAAATAAACATTTAGTAACCATCAGTTTGCTTGAATTAAACTAAGATGTAGAGCAATATTTAACGTTGCTTGCTAGAAAAAGGGACAAAATTGGGAGTCAATGGGCTGGATTTAAGTCCCAGGACATTAATTAGTTATGTGGATTTTGAGCAAGTATTTGTGCCCTGAGAATTTTTTCTTAAAAGAAAAAACATCAGATGCAGATAATAAAGCCTGTGTCTAGTTTCCCTTAGGGATTTGTAAACACTAGTGGAAATGTTTGTTATGATAGTGTTTTGAAAAATAGATAGTGTTTTGAACAATAGAAAATATTGTTATTTTCAGGTAATGAATTTTCATAATATGTTAGACAACAGGGAGAAACTAAGCTACGATTGTATTTTATTATGGATGATAAATGTGCAAATTATTGTGCGATTTAATAACAATCAGTCAAAAATTTTAGACAAAAGTATCCAGAAATGATTTCAAATATTGTGCAAATTGTAGCCTTAATATATTTCATTCTGCTTCTGTAATTAAAGTCATATTATAAAGATCTTTGGGTAGTCAGTGGAAGAGATAAAGTGGTTAAGAGCACAGACACAGTTCTATTAAAATTGTTTGCATTTATTCCAAATCAATTTTTTATGATTGTATCATAGGATGTCTGACTCAACTGTATCAAAACACCTTCTTCCGCGGCGGGGATTTGACTGCCGTATACACCCCAAACGCCCTGCACTGTCGGACGGTGTGCACGCTCCACCCCAAGTGTTTGCTTTTCAGTTTTCTGCCAGCAAGTTCCACTACAGACACAGGGAAAAGGTAAAAGTTGGCATTTCCTTATTGGAAAAGTCAGTCATTTTTCAAGGTGGGATCAGTTGGGTGCAGAAAGGGCATCGCCTATCTCAGGGTTGTCCCTCGAAGGGGGTTCAAGGACCCCCGCATCAGAATCCCCTGGAGTGGTTCTTAAACAATGCATACTCCTGGGCCACACCCCAAACCTGCAGAGCCAAAGTCTCTCAGGCCTGAAGGTAAGGTCACAAAGAAATGTGAGACGCTCTTCCACTGTTGGAGTAGGGTGGGGTAACTATGGGTGAGATCAGAAGTTAAGGCCATCCTGGAGAGGGAATGAGACTCCTCTGGAGTTGGGTTAGGACTCGGTCTCACAGCCTGGGGCTTATCGGAAGTCTTCCTTTTGTAAGACCCAGAGTAAGCGAATGCGAATTGAGGAGAGAAGGGGAGGTTTCCACTTTTGGTTGGTCGCCTCTTCTGGTGCCTTTTATGTCTGGAAAAACACATCCGTGGATTGATTCTCTGTAACCTGGCTGCTGTGGGAGTAGTGAGTGGAACCCAGACGAAGCTGTCCTGTCTCGAAGACAGGGGTTTAGATTGGAGGATTTTGAGGTACACCGATCGCCTGGCTGGAGGAGTTCCTTCTTAAAGGGGGAAGCTGGTCTAGGCAATGAGACAGAGCGAGGTCAGGGATGTCGTTCCCCAGAGGGGCCGGGCTGTAGGAAAGGCTCCCAGGATGGACGGTGGTTCATCAGCTCAAAGATGCTAAGGGAGTGGGGTTTTCCTGGGCTAATGCCGCATTAAGGTACAGGGTGGAGGTCTGTCCAGGTGTGTGTGTTTCCAGGAGGCCCATGAGGTGTGTTTTAATGAGTCCGTTCATTTTTTCTGCCTTCCCCAAGGCCCGGGGTCGGTAGGATGAATGGAATGTCCATTGTACGCCAAGGCCCGGAGAGACCCCCTGTGCTATCAGACTACAGAGTGGTGGGGAGACCGACGGGAGGGATTATTTCATTGACAAGGGCTTGGATGGAAATGGCCGAGTGTTGAGGAAGCATGATATTATTTACAGTGTACCAGCCTTTGTGGAGGGTGGCTCCTTTTTCTTTGAAGTGGGTATTCTCAGTATATGGGGCTGGTGCCCTACCAACTGAGCCACAGGGGCCGCCATGAAGTGAAACTCTGTCTCTACAAAAAAAAATAAAAATAAAGTGGGTATTCTCTTGGGGGGAGTATTGTCGTGTCAGGGTGGGTAGAAGGGGCAAGATAGCTTGGGAAAAGGAAGAGAGCATCAGCTTTGTGGCTGTCCTTGGAAATGTCAAAGGTGAGCTTCTGACGTCCCATGCCGTGTAAGACTGCTACGTTGGTAGGGAAAGTAATGGCTCAGAGTTTTGTTAATAATAGGGGATCCCTGGGTGGGAAGGAATCTACATTCTTTCCACAGAGGTAGATGAGAATGAAGGATATGGAAAGCATATTTGGAATCTGTGTATATGTTGATGTTTTGTCCCCATGCCAATGTTAAGGCACAGATAAGGGCCATGAGTTCAGCCTGTTGTGATGTGGTCCCCGGGAGTAAGGGGCTGGATTCGATGATGGATATGAGGGAGACTGACACATATTCTGCTCTAGTGGTGTTTTCAGTGCTGGAGGAGCTGCTGTCGGTGCACCAAGTGGTTGTCTTGGAGGTTAGGGAAGGCATGTCAGAAATGAGACTGTCTGCATCACTTGTGTGATGGTGTGGTTGGTGATGTGTCAGGGAGTGGCAGAAGTGTGGCTGGGTTTTAAGAGATGAGCTGATGTAGGAAGATATTTGGGCTTTCTAAAAGGGTGGCGTGAAAGACTTGTAGACAGGTTGATGAAATGATTGGTATGGCCTGGTGTGTTAACAATTCCTGAAGGGAGTGGGAGGTGTAGATGTGGAGCACTGAGTGAAAGTGAATTTGCAGCTTTCCTGGACTAAAAGTGAAGTTGCCACCAAGGTGTGGAGGCAAGAAGGCCATCCTCTAACTGTTTTGTCTAGTTGTTGAAACAGTATGAATGGGAAGGTAGTTGGGTCTTTTGGTTTGAGTGAGCATGCCAACGGCAAATCCCTGACAGCGTCAACATAGAGGGAAAATGCCTGGAAGGATTGGGAAGGACAATGGATGAAGCTTGAAGTAGGATCCGCTTGAGTTTTATAAAGGGAGGGCTCATGGGGGAGAGTTTCGTTAGGGTCTCTGGTGGATGCGTGATGTAGTGGCTTAGCTAGAATGCCAAAGGTGGGAATCCACAGATGGAGGAAGTTAGCCAGGTCGACAAAGGATGGAAGACCCATTTTAGAGGTGGAGAAGGGTAAGATGGCATCTTTCTCACCCCTGCATAGAAGGGGTGAGAGAGATGCCGTGGTAGGTGAGCTGGGTTTTGATTAATTGAGCTTTTTTAGATGAAACTCTATGTGTTTCATCCAAAAACACAAAAATTGTGACTTACACATCCAACTTTTATGACTGATTTAATTTTTTAAGTAAATGAAAATATTTGCAAAAACAATCCCCTGTTGGGAACATAGCTTACCTGAAAGTTTCGGAACACAAGAAGAATCATTAACTCTTTAATATGATTGCCTTCCTATACTTAAAAAAGTTGAGTATAAAGATAAACAATGGTGATGTTGGTTATTATGGAGGCCTTAGGTATTATAATATTACCTCTAAGCATGTTCTTTTCAGCAAGTATCAGAGAAGCTGTGTCATTTTCCTTATTATTCTGGGCTTTGTTTATTAGTGTATAGAAAATGCTAGACATCCCTACTGGAGGCTCCAATAGCCAAAAAGGCCTGACAACTGCCGAGGAGACACCTGTGCTTTGGTGTCTTCTTCACTTTGCACTTGGGACTAAATGTGGAACCCCCATTTTCTATGCCTAGGTCAGTTTCATGTGAATTTCCTGTGCCTCAATTCCATGAATGGACTGTGTCCATTCATTGATGCATTCATTCACCTTGCAAAAAAGAAAGAAAGAAAGAAAGAAAGAAAGAAAGAAAGAAAGAAAGAAAGAAAGAAAGAAAGAAAGAAAAAGAAAATGCTAGACATTTCCTCGATGTGTGTTTACTACTCTCCTTCTTAAGTGAAGCTACTTTTAAAAACAGGTTCGGTTGCTTCTTGAAAGATAGCATGACAGGAGTCCTGCCAAGAGTGCATCTGAGAAGTGCAATTTCTGGACATTCCTTAAAGCAATGTGGTCATCAAATAAGTGGTAAGAAGTGGATTTCTTAATAAGTTTGAGTTAGTGATGGATTGCCTTAGAACAACTCTTGCTCAATGTCTATACTGCTAGGGACTTTGGGAAGGGAGCACTTAGAAAAAAGATAATAGAGACATATGCTGAACATTAAAGAGGGAACCGTATTCGAATATCTGGACAGTTTTTGTCTTTATCAGTCAACACGTACTTAATGAGCCTCTTATGAGGTTAACACTAAGTGTAAGATTTGCCGGCAGTGGGTACACCTCCAAACAGCAGTCTCTCCTTGATTCTACATAAGAATCTTATAGAAAATGCAGAGACTATCTCTCTCCCAGTTTGGGGGTAATTTGTACACAGTGGTTCTCAGAATCTTTCTCCTAGGAGTGATTTTGTCCTTTCCCTTAGAGGACAATTGGCAGTGTCTGGAGACACATTTGGTTGTCACACTAGGCAGAACACGAGTAGCATTCAGTGAGTAGAGACCGGGGTGCTAGTAAACCACCATGAGGCACTGGACTGTGCCCACAATAAAGAATTTTCTGGCCCCAAATGTCCATGATGCTGAAGTCAAGGCACCCTGTTGTATCTATCCCATTTAGTGCAAAAGAAGAACTGAGTTCTGTAAATTTACTAAGAATAGTACTTGTTAAAACAAATGTGAAGGCTCGGATGTTGGACAACTTTAATTCTGACACGGACACCTATTGCTACCAGTATCATGAAAAGCAGCTTCTAACACATTCTGCTGAATTCAAGACAAACAAACAATTTCTCTAATATGATCAGGACTGATTGGAAACTGGAGAGGACCAAGATGTTCTCATGGGAGGCATGGGCAGGGTCCTCAAATAACCACGCTGTGACGATGTATCATCGCTGCCTTATCTTTGCATTGCACGGTTAATTTTGTAGGTTCAAATTTCAGGTGTTTAAAAATATTTCATCCTTCTCTCCCCCATGAATACCATCTCTTCAATACACATACACACACACGCTGAGTCTGTTACTTGTATTTTAACCAGTTAGCCAAGGTGGCAGTGCTTTTTGTGAGAAATATGGGGTCTGTGTGGTTTGCCTGACATGGACTACATTTCCTTTTTTATGAAGATCAAATTCATATATTAATACAGTTTGCTACAAATGTATCCTTTAAGTGTTATTTGCAATTAGTAAAATTTAAAGAGAAGGTAATGCTGGGCCTTTCTCAATACTCCTTAGTTATTGTTAATTTATTCCAAAACTTAGTCTTAAACAGACAAAAACTTAGTCTTACCCACTGACCTTCCTTTTAGTATTCCTTTCTGTCCCCAAATATTTAAAATGAACAATTTCCTTTAAGTGCATAGTCTCTAAACTCAGTTAAAAACATGTAGGTTTGTAACTTTTAGATAACCATACAGAAAATTTTTTGTTTGTTAAGTGTCTCATTTCAACTCTTAGCCTGTTTTTTTCCTCATGTATTGCAAAATTAGAGATTTCTGTATCTGCAAATTCCTCTGTTATTAACTAGTATGAATAATCCACCCTCTTGCCCACCTCAATATATTGTTCTCCTGCTAGTTTGTATATTTTATGTCCTACCGACTCTTAAATTCAGTACTATGACTTCAGCCACACTTAGGAGTGGAAAATTATATATAATAGATTATGGTTTACACTGCTGATTATAGTGCTTCCTTAATCAGGAGTCTAACAAATTTGAGTATTAAACAAAAGTTTAATCTGGTTCACTGTTTGTTAAACTGTCTACATTTTTGCATATAAGATAAGTTGTAATTAAAAAGGTACAAAATTTAAAGCAAGAATGAGAATGGGTTCATCATGCCTTGTTGATTTCCTCCTGCCCGTTGATAATTTCCGTGTGAGATTAACCTGTATTATTGCATGCGCCTTGTGGCTCTGGAGGAAAGTAACCCTTTTTCAACTCTAATGCCTTAGGAGGAAAAAATATCAGATTGCATTTATTTCAAGCCAAGCTTGATAATTTAAGGACATAGACATTTTTGAACCTCTAATTAATAAAGCAGTTAGCAAACATTAGATATTATCCTTTACGACTACCCAGCGCCAGGGGTATTTGATGATCTTATCCCTAGAAAGGAAATTAACTGAATTTGCTCCATGTATTGTCCCCAGGGGTATTTGATGATCTTATCCCTAGAAAGGAAATTAACTGAATTTGCTCCATGTATTGTCTTCATACAGCTTGTCACCGAGAAATTTATGAAGGAATTGATATGAGAGGAGTCAATTTTAATTTGTCAAAGGTGAACAGTGTTGAAGAATGTCAAAAGTGGTGCACCAATAGTATCCATTGCCACTTTTTCACATACGCCACACAAACATTTGACAATGCAGAGTACCGGTGAGTAAAATTCATAGTGTTCGTTCTTTGTATTGGTGCTTCTAGGATTTAATTGTATTCTTCATAATCTTTTTTTTTTTTCCCCAACGGGAAACCAAATGGCTTTCAGGCTTAGTCACTTTCATTATTTACCTGCTCGATTTGCGTGTCATTTTTCCTCCAAGAGAATACGTTCCATTTGGTCCACAGATAGGCTGTCCGTGGAGGAAGGTTTAGTGTCGGAGAATAATGTTTCCCCCACATTCTCACCCTGACTTTCCCGCTGTCTGATTAATAATGCAGATCCCTAACCCACTCATCTGCAGGGTCATGGTTCTTATTGTCTCGCTTATTTTCTATTTTAATGCCAAATATTACTTGGCACTTTTGCTTCTTCTTTTTCCTTTCTTTTTTTTTATACTCTATTTTCTCCTCAAAATTAAGCAAAAGTAACCTCTGTTCTTCACATTCAGGAACAACTGCCTGTTAAAGCGCAGTCCAAGTGGGACACCAGCCAGTATAAAGGTGCTGGACAACGTGGTATCAGGATTCTCGCTGAAACCCTGCGCGCTGTCAGAGATTGGTAATCATGTGACTTTCTCTCACTGTGTGGTTACAGGAGGCAGAGTGAGAGCCCTCAGCGATGTCCAAGTGCTAATCCGGGAAACCTCACTCTGCAAAAGGAACTTTGTGGGTGGGATTAAGTTAAGGGGTTCAAATGAGGAGATTGATTTTAGATCAATGTTTTACAATCTTTTTCATCTCACTACACACTTGAGCCTACTATAGGTAAACTTTCAGTCACACTTAAATTATGTTGATCAAAAAAAAATAATAATAAGGTGGAGCGCAGTGGCTCATACCTGTTATCTGAGCACTCTGGGGAGGCTGAGGAGGGTGGATCCCTTGAGCTCAGGAGTTGGAGAGCAGCTTGAACAAGAGTGAGACCTGTCTCTACTAAAAATAGGAAAACTAGCCAGGTATTAGGGTGGGTACCTGTAGTCCCAGATACTCGGGAGACTGAGGCAGGAGGATCCCTTGAACCTAGGAGTTTGAGGTTGCTGTGAGCTATGACACCACAGCATCTACCCAGGGTGACAAAGTGAGACTCTGTCTCCATAAAAAAAGAAAAAGTAAGAAAAAGAATATACTTACTTCTTTCAAAAATACTTTAATTAATGATCTTTAAAAATTTTTGCAGTACACCAGGTGAAAATCACTGTTCTAGATTATCTGGATGGTCTCACTATACTCATAAGGGGCCCTTATGAGAGAGAGGGGCAGGAGGGTCAGAGCCAGAGGGAGAGATTGGAAGGTGCCACACTGCTGGCTTTGAACGTGAGGGATCCCTGAGCCAAGGAATTCAGGTGGCCTCTAGAAGCTGAAAAAGGCAAGAAATAGGTTCTCCTATAAAGCTTCCTGAAGGTACAAAGCCCCGCTGACATCTTGATTTTAGCCCATTTTGGACTTCTGATATCTAGAATTGTAAGGCAATAAATTTGTGTTGTTTTAAGGCACAGGTTTGTGATAATAATCTCTTAGCAGCAGTAGTAGAAACCAGCACAGTGATGGTATAGAGAAAACTGCAGGGTCATCTCTTGGTGGTCTCCATACGGTGAAATGACTCTACCGTGAAGAACCAATAAAACGCGATGATCTCAGACACAGAGGTCATTTCAGTTGCCGTGAACTCTCACCCTAGTTAGTTCACAAACTGTCAAGGACAAGATGGTATTGAAACCGAATGACTCGTAGCCAGTTCTGCACGGTACTGAGTGCTGCCTCTGGGCCACGCCCCGTACCGGGCGCTGAGCTAGGGCTTCTTCATGGATTAGGAGGTTGGCAACCAGGCTTTTCCTTTCCTGTTTGTGTCCTGTGCCCCTGCACACTACTCATGTGTGTGCCAGACTGATTGGTTCAAATGGACTGATTATTTTATTTTCGTTTTTCTTTCCCCGGAGAGTTTTAGAAGATATGGACTCTAGGAGGTAGGACTCTTTCACTTGTGTTGCGTTCTGTTGCTCACAATATCTGGCACATTTAACCTGTGGAACTGGCAAGCTCATGCCGTGGCCTGGGGCCTGAAAGAGCATCCCAGCCCCAGGTGTCTAAATGCTGTGCTGGCTCTCTTAGTAAGTTGCAGTGAGTTCACACATGACTTCAGTCAGATTAAATGGCCTGTACAGAATGATCCAAACATTGGATGCTTCAGGCGTTGTTTTGAACTGCTAAAGGCATGGGTTTTCACTGGGTGCATTTTTCCACATTCCTCGGGGAGCATCTAATAGCCAGATGCCTTCTAGACCTCTCCTACGTCGGTCTCCTGACCTAATTGCCTGAATGAAATTCACGAGTCAGGGAAGGTTTGTCCTTATTACCACACGTTTGTCCTTCGTTTTACCAAGGTTTCTCCTAATCTCACAAGCCAAAAAATCCTAAAGCTCCTAGAAGTGAAATGATATGCTCAGGGTTACGTAGCTTTGTGGACCCCAATCCCCAGCCCGTGGCCTGTTAGGAACTGGGCCTCAGAGCTGGAGGTGAGTGGTAGGCAAGCGAGTGAAGCTCATTTGTGTTTGTAGCTGTGCCCCATTGTTTGTTTGTTTGTTTTTTGAGACAGAGTCTCAAGCCGTCACCCTGGATAGAGTGCCGTGGCATCACAGCTCACAGCAACCTCCAACTCCTGGGCTCAAGCGAGTCTCCTGCTTCCGCCTCCCAAGTAGCTGGGACCACAGGCGCCCGCTACAACGCCCGGCCATTTTTTGGTTGCAGCCATCATTGTTGTTTGGCGGCCGGGCTGGATTTGAACCCGCCAGCTCATATGTATGTGGCTGGCGCCTTAGCCTGTTGAGCCACAGGCGCTGAGCCTGTTCCCCATTGTTGACATCACCACCTGAGCTCTGGCTCCTGTCCCATACCCCGCTACCCCCATCTTCCCTGAGGACTGCTGACATAGCTGATAAGCAGAGCCAGGACTTGAGTGAGTGAAACAAATTTCACCTTCCTCCCACCTCCCCCCTCTTTTTGATGTTTGCTCTATTTTTTAGATTTTTTACTTATTTATTTATTTTTAGAGACAGGGTCTCATTCTATCACAGGCTAGAGGGCTGTGGTGAAATCATAGCTCACTATAACTTCAGACTCCTGGGCTCAAGTGATCCTCCTGCCTTGGCCTCCCAAGTTGCACCAGCTACCACTCCTGGCCTTTTTTTTTTTTTTTCTATTGGAAAGCATTCTATCTCTCAACTCACATATGAACTTTTATGTTTAGAGATTTTCTTCTCTTTTTGTCCATCTTTCTGCCTAGATTTTAAAAGGTATCAAGAGAATCACATTTCTCCAATTAATTGGACAAAACTGTTTGTACTTCTGATAAAAGAAAACTCTGACCATATTACTTTTTAGTTCACAGTTGAGGTGCTGAACCTATGCTCCACACCAAAAATAAAAGCATATAGACTGGAAAAGTTTTTATTTTTATCAGCTCTCACTGAGAAAGATGGTCTGGTAGCATTGCAATTACAGGGTGTAACATCATGGTTTCTGAGCAAACTGTGATTCAGGTCAAATAAATTCAAATCTTGTCAGTGGATTTCCTGGGGAACTTCCAGGCAGTTTCTGGGAATGAGCTTTTAGAGTAGCCCCACCCCCATCCTGACTTGCCAGTGTCTGTGAGACTGCTGGTTTTCACCGTGATCATGGGGTTTTCAAGCTTCCCATGGAGGTGGGAAAAAGGGGGTGTGGGTAGGGCAAGGTCAAGCCCTGCAGGGCTCACTGTACTTACTGATGTTCAACTCCCCAGGCTGGATTGTGATAAGCCTTTGATTAATTTCCAGAGTTCTGTTTGTCTGGACAATTTTGCCAATGCTGTCATTTTATGGAGGAGAGGGTGCTTAGAGGTCCTTACTGGGCCATTCCCACTAATATCCAGTAGCACTTTTGAAAAACAAAATAAAAACAAACAGACTTTAAAAAAGAGAATGGTCTTTGGAACCAGGAGGCACCTGCCCTTCTGTCTGCCGTGACTGCGTCACCGTGTTCAGTTCTGTAATCCATGTTTTTTATGGGTTGGTGGAAAACCAGAGCACTTCAAAAGAGGGCTAGATATGTGGAAGGAATAGAAAATAAAACATGACAAAAGAAGAAGTTAAAGATATGTGTCTTGAAAAAGAGTCAAGATGACTGTCTTAATTTTTTTTTTTTGGGGGGGGGGGGACAGAGTCTCACTCTGTCGCCCTGGGTAGAGTGCTATGGCATCATAGCTCACAGCAACCTCAGACTCCTGGGCTCAAAGGATCTTCCTGCCTCAGCCTCCCTAGTAGCTGGGACTACAGGTGCCCACCACCACTTTTTAGTACAAAGTCTCACTCTTGCTCAGGCTGGTCTTGAACTCCTGAGCTCAAGCGATCCACCCACCTCAGCCTCCTACAGTGCTGGGACTACAGGTGTGAGCCACCGTGCCCAGCCTTAATTTTTTTAATTTACTTTTTTTTGATGGCTACCATTAGAGAAGGGATTAAGCTAATCTGTGTGGTTTCATGGGGTAGATTTAGGTAGATAACACTGTGAAGAAGATAGGACAAGAATTCCTACCATCTGGGGACGTCCAGAAAACAAAAGTCCCTTGTCATGAAGCATTGAGCTCCTTGTCACTGTAACTATCTGGGTGCAAGGCAGGATGTCTTTTGACAATGCAGTCGTAGGATGGTACAGATGACTCGTAAGTTCTCTTTCAGCATCAACAGACTGTGTTTTGGGTTTTTTAAAAATTTAGCTGAGGTCTTATTTCCTAGGCTGCCTATAAGAAGGGATATGAGAGGCTCTCTCTTGGTGCAACTCTGTTCATTTAAATTATGTCTATTTTTCTTTTTCCCTTTAGCATTATTCTTTATGCTTTCATAATAATAGAACTTAGGTGTTATTAAATTGAGTAAAGTGAAAAAATAATATGAACCAAAGGCTGGGCACTGTGGCTCACACCTGTAATCCCAGCACTCTGGGAGTCCAAGGTGGGAGAATGCCTTAAGCTCAGGAGTTCGAGACCAGCCTAAACAAGAGCGAGACTCCATCTCTATTAAAAATAGAAAAACTAGCCAGGCATTGTGGTGGCAGGCACCTGTAGTCCCAGCTACTCCGGAGGCTAAGGCAAGAGGAGCTCTTGAGCCCAGGAGTTTGAGGTTGCTGTGAGCTATGATGCCATGGCACTCTACCCAGGGCAACAGAATGAGAGAAAAAAAAAAAGTATAAAATCAGGAAGTAAGATTATGTAACAATAATAAAAATGATTGTTTCCTCTTGTTCTAATATTAATTAGCCATCTGGTATTTTTGTTAATCTTATGTTATTAAAAACATTTTTATCATATTCAGGAAATATAACATGAAACCTCATGTTCCCAAGGCTGGGAATTTAGGGTGGAGGTAATTGTAGCGGAAGCATGAACACACCCTGACTAACTTCATCCAACACTGTGCATTCATGGTGAATGGAGCTAAGAACGTCGGTTGGCTATTTTATTTTCCTGACATAGAAATTTGTCTCTTATTGGAATTAGATCAATTGTGCCTTTCTCTAAATGACAAATAATAAGTTTGAACATATTTTGGCCTTGCGTGGTGGCTCACACCTGTAATCCTAGCACTCTGGGAGGCTGAAGTGGGAGAATTCTTTGAACTCGGGAGTTTGAGACCAGCCTGAGCAAGAGCAACACCCGATCTCTACTAAAAAAAAAAAATGTAAAGCTAGCAGAGCAGGGTGGAGCACATCTGTAGTCCCAGCTACTCAGGAGGCTGAGGCATGAGGATTGCTGGAGCCCAAGAGACTGAGGTTGCTTTGAGCTACAATGACAACACAGCACTCTAGCCTGGACAACAGGGTGAAATTCTGTCTCCAAAATATATATATATATATATATATAGATACACATATATATATGTTTGTTTTTTGAAGATATTTCAGCGGGCATTTTCTTACTTAGCATGTTTAGTGCTATGAATAATAGCCAGAGTTACTTTGACAGAGCACAAGCAAACTTAGCATTGCATCATTCACTGAGGGTCTTCCCTCCCTGGGTTCCAGGTTGCCGCATGGACCTTTTCCAGAATCTTGCATTTTCAGATGTCGATGTGGCCAGAGTCCTCACCCCAGATGCCTTCGTGTGTCGAGTCATCTGCACCTATCACCCCTCCTGCCTCTTCTTTACCTTCTACACGAATGCGTGGAATGTCGAGTCACAAAGGCGAGTACAAATGTGCGGCGTTCACGGCTCTTCTCTCGTCACTTTTATTTTATAGTTTGGGTTTTTAAAAAGTTTTGTTCATTTCCCTGCAAACACTGGAACTGGCAATTTAAATAGGCACCTTTTTGCTAGGTGCGGATTAGTTGAGAGATTAGCAGACTTCGCTGCCCACCTTCCCTTAGTTATTAACATATAGACTGCCACACTAGGAAAAAAAATGTTTTCTTCCTTGGGGCCGTGGTGTTTAATTGGGTCAAGATATGTCAAGAGATGTGTGAATTATATATGCTTCCTGAGGCCCTGGTATCAAAACTAGTGTAAGTTAAATACAACTTACGTGGCAGTTAATATGTTAAAACATACCACTGAATCAATAAAACAGTAGCCATGGGGGGGTGTCTGCTGCCTTTCTTATTGATGTTAATGTTTTATATTAGCTAGAAGTAAAAACAACCCAGTGGCACAATATACTTTAAGTTCAGTGGCTCTAATTTCTCTGTTTCAGAAACCAGAGCCTTGTTTATCCTGATTAAAGTTCTGGGCTGGCCACTTTACTTCAGATAACCCACCCATTCTGTCCCTACAGCATGGAGCTAAGACGAGGGCAAGGAGTTATATAATAGGATCAGCCACATAAGTCCTCAGAATTCGTTCTTTGATGCCTTTTGTTTTCCAGTTAGAAGGTGGCACTTGTGTCCAGATAGAAGGTGAAACTTTTTTCCAGTTAGACGGTAGAACCATTGTCCTTTCTTGAGATTATCCTGTGCCTATTAATTTTCTCCAAAGGGAGATAAGGCTCGATTTACATTTAATCTCTGGAATTTCCAAGAGTCCTGTAGTCTGATTTACTTTAAAGATAATTTCTCAGAAGAGTAAAGTTTGCAGAGTTGCTTTTTGATGTGAGGAGCTTTTGCACCTGCCTAATTCCTTTAATGCTGTTTTCTTTTTATCTCTTTGGCTTTTTACACAAAGTAGAAATGTTTGTTTCCTTAAGACTTCTCAAAGTGGGACACCAACTTCTACTGCTCAAGAAAACACCATATCTGGATATAGTCTCTTAACCTGCAAAAGAACTTTGCCTGGTAATGTGAATTAATAGCAATATCACATAAAATGTGTCAGATTTCATGATTTCTAACAATAGTGATGAGACAGTCCTCAGGGGGTCAAAAATTTGTACAAACGTGGTTTATTGCTTTTCTATTTTTTGTCTTTTTATGTCTCTAATTGGCACAGAGCCCTGCCATTCCAAAATTTACCCTGGGGTTGACTTTGGAGGGGAAGACTTGAACGTGACCTTTGTGGATGGAGCCAGTGTTTGCCAGGAGACTTGCACGAGGATGGTTCGCTGTCAGTTTTTCACTTATTCTCTACTCCCCAAAGACTGCAGGGGACAAAAGTAGGGAAATTTTGTTTTTCAAAGGGATGGCCAGGTCATTTCATACCCTTTCACTGTCCGTGAAGGTTCACTCTTTTTACCATTGGTTTTGTCTAGGTGCAAATGTTCCTTAAAGTTGTCTGTGGATGGTTCTCCAACAAACATTACACATGGGACCCAAGTGAGATCTGGGTATTCCTTGAGATTGTGTAAAGCGGGGGACAGCTCTGGTGAGTGCTCTTCACATTGTCATAGAGCCGTAAAAGGCTTTCTGTGTCATTGTGAGGACTAACTTGCTTGATCGTATACAGTGGAATTATGTATCTTTTTTACCTTGGCTGATTCACTTCAGGTCTGACTCTTTGCTTCAACACTCTCTCTTTAGTCTGCACGACAAAAACAAACACACGCATTGTTGGAGGAACGAACTCTTCGTGGGGAGAGTGGCCCTGGCAGGTGAGCCTGCAAGTGCAGCTGGCGGCCCGGAGGCATCTGTGCGGAGGGTCCATCATCGGACACCAGTGGGTGCTAACTGCAGCCCATTGCTTTGATGGGTGAGTGGGGGGTGTCTCTTACCCGCAGTCTGATTTTGATTTTTCCTTTTGAAGAATCTGTAGTCAGTTTCTCCATCATCGTGTGACTTTATGAATGGTGAGTTATTCTCTTTTAACAACAGGTATTTGAAGTCAGTAATGGTAGTCAAAATATTTTTCATGACTAGCGTCTGAAAGCTGAACCATCTTGACCCATCAATGCCCCATCAATGATATTTGGTGGATATCATTCCTGCCAAAAAAGAATCTAAAACAATGTCTTGATCCTCCGTTCTATCCACCAATCCCTAATGTACCCTTCAAAAACTTACTGTTCAGACCCATAGAAATTGTACTTTTTGCTCTTTGATTCATAGATGTGCTATGTAATAATAATAAAATGAAAATATGATCGTTTTTACTCCTTATATTTTAGTGTATGTAATCTGACATAATATTTCTGTTTTGTTGGCCAGTAAGTACACATGGTAGGGTTTTTAAGTCTTAAAATATTTGGGTTTTGTAGCTGGACCAGAGCTTGAACGGCAGCTCTGCCACTGGCACAGAAACAGCTCTGTTGTAGGCGGCCTTGCTAAGGACAGGCTGTTGGGCTGGAAGAAAAGGCATCAAACTGGAAAATTGGTCCCATTTTTAGTAAATGAGTTTCAAAGAGATAATAGAGAAACCCTGAGATTTAGTTGAGAGAAAACCCCTCTCTGCCTGATGCCTCCGCCACCCCCTCAGAACTTTGTGCGAGTTTGTCTTGCAAGACTCACCTGGTAAAATTTGCCTAAATTTTTTTTCTAACACTATTTCTAAAGCAAAATAAGATTCTGCTTTGGATCATAATTTTGAATTTACTTTGTACGTAATCATCTTTTAAAGAGTTGATTTAAATTTTCATGCTGCCCAAAATGTAGATAGATTTTAAATCACACTGAAGTCCCCGTAATTTGTCCTATGAGAGGGGCTTATACATGATCAGCCTCACCTCGACAGCTGAGTGAATCTTTGTTCAGATTGGGGGCCACAAGCTTGATTTTCCTGTGATGAATTGCCAGCATCTCTCCACCACAGTTGCTCTCAGAATGAGCCAGCAACACTCTGTCCTTTTACTCTCAGTAAATACAATATAGTCACATAAACATGCTCTTTCAGTGTTTTAAAGTAAATGTTCAGAGATTCAGTGCTGCTCTGTTGACGATGACAAATTGCCAGGAGGAGGAATTAGGTAGGGAAAATATGTCACATTTCCTTCCCACTTTGAAGTAGGTATTTCTTTTTCTCTCCTAGGCTTCCCTCATCAGATATTTGGCGCATTTACAGTGGCATTTTAAATCTGTCCGACATCACAGGAGAAACGCCTTCCTCACTAATAAAAGAAATTATTATTCACCCACACTACAAAATCTCAGAAGGTGGTCATGATATCGCCTTACTAAAACTTCAGGCTCCTTTGAATTACACTGGTACGTAGTGTGTTTACGGAGACGGGCTGCTGCTGAGTCGTGTTGGTTTGAATTGTCATGTCAGTTGAATTGTCTCCAGAGCACACATCTGGAGACATTGTCGCTATCTGGTGAAGGATCCTTGAGGGTTGCAAGAAGAGTGAAGATCACATAACTTGGCATAAAATCTCTTCTACTTAAGGGGCACGCAATTTTAATTAGTTATTTTAGGGAAGGAAGCAACTACATGAACATTACTGAAATGACAGGCCTAGGAGATGTCTGTGCCACCTGGAAGCATTGGACTTTGAACAAGAGGATTGTCCCTACGTTGGCCTTGGGGATATTAGGGACATGGAAGGGCGAGTGGGACCTGATAGTAATTTCCAGATGTAATGTGAGTAGAAAAGAGACCGACACAGAGAAAAAGCTCTGAGAAGGGAGGAGCATATGGTTGTGGGTGCGGACTGTGAAGGGGCAATGTCCTGGACATCCTTAGTGGACAGCTGATCATCTCTGTCCACTAATGATGATGTGACCTCGGGAAAGTTACTTTACCTCTTTGCACCTCTAATTTTCTCATCTGTAAGAATGCAGATGATAATTTCCTCTTAGGCTTGTTATAGTAATGAATACACTGAAGCCCTTCAAAGAATGCCTGGACCCGTGTAGACACTTTGCTATCACTCTTAGAGGTGGCCTAAAAGGAATAAGGTGCAAGAACTTCTGAATGTTTTCATAGAAGATTTGAATTCTTACTTTTGTAAATTTAATGAAGAAAGTGTCAAGATCAAAAATGTCATGTTAAAATGATTCTGATAGAAAAAAGATGTTCTTGGGGCGGCACCTGTGGCTCAAAGGGGTAGGGCGCAGGCCCCATATGATGGAGGTGGCAGGTTCAAAACCAGCCCCAGCCAAAAACTGAAAAAGAAAAAAAAAAAAAAGTGAGACTTTGTCTCTACAAAAAAAAAAAAAAAAAGCCAGGCGTTGTGGCAGACACCTATAGTTCCAGCTACTTGGGAAGTTGAGGCAGGAGAATCGCTTAAGCCCAAGAGTTGGAGGTTGTTGTGAGCTGTGATGCCACAGCACTCTACTGAGGGTGATAGCTTGAGGCTCTGTCTCAAAAAAAAAAAAAAAAAAGAAAAGAAAAGAAAAAGATGTTCTTAAATCATTGACCTTAGAATTTGAGCAAAAAGGATGCATTTGTAAAGTCTTTAACTAACCAAAATCTAATTTAAAAATTCCCTTTCAGAATTCCAAAAGCCAATATGCCTACCTTCCCAAGGTGACGTAAATACAATTTATACCAACTGCTGGGTGACTGGCTGGGGCTTCTCGAAGGAAAAAGGTACAGAATGACTTTGTAAATGTTTTTCCTAGAGCGAGGCTTACATGTTAAAATACAGGAAGTGGCTCAGTGGAATCAGCTTCTATCTAAAATTACATCCAAATTCATGGTCGTTCCTGTCTGTTCTCAGGTATTTATTCATTGGTTCTTGAGAAGATGTATTTTTTGCCTGGGCCTGAAAAATGTATAAGGGACTCTTTTAAATATCTTCCTTCCTTATAAAGATCACTTGCTTGGCTTCCCATAAAGGATTGGAGCCATGTAGGGCCAACACACCCACTTGAGCCCGCAGTCCTTAGAATTCACAGTGCTGTCTGTGTCCCCAGGGCCACGTTCTCATGACGCTTGCCAAAGGAACAGAGGCAGGTGTACCATCTCTGTGTGTGGCCATTTCTTTCTTTCTTTTTTTTTTTGTAGAGACAGAGTCTCACTTTATCACCCTCGGTAGAGTGCCGTGGCATCACACAGCTCACAGCAACCTCCAACTCCTGGGCTTAGGCGATTCTGTTGCCTCAGCCTCCCGAGTAGCTGGGACCACAGGCACCCGCCACAGCGCCCGGCTATTTTTTTTTTTTGCAGTTTGGCCGAGGCAGGATTTGAACTCACCACCTTTGGTTTATGGGGCCGGCGCCCTACTTGCTGAGCCACAGGCACTGCCCTGTGTGGCCATTTCTTAACTGTTTTTCCCCACAGGCCCTTCCTGGAATCTGACAAGCTCCATGAACCACTTTTCTAATACTGCTTAAAATTCCTAAATAAAATACATAGGGTTACAAAGGAAACCCATTAAAGTGAATACAGTATCAAAATACTTCTTTAAAGTGATGTAAATATATATATATATTTCTTTCTTTCTTTCTTTCTTTTTTTTTTTTTTTTACAGTTTTTGGCTGATGCTGGGTTGGAACCTGCCACCTCCAGCATATGGGGCCGGCGCCCTACTCCTTTGAGCCACAGGCGCCGCCCAATACTTCTTTATTAACGTACTACAGAGTAATTTGTTCTAAATACCCATCATAATTTTGAAATGATGGTGAGCATAAATGATATTTTTAGTTACCTGCCATAACTATCATGTGGTTTTTGATGGCAAAGGCAGCAGGGAACGGTGCCTGCCATGTTGTCTACCTCGTTACGGAGGAGAGTGGTAGGCCCTCTCTAAGTTACAGGCCACGTGGATTCTCTCTACAGAACCTTGTGCTCATCAGCCCTTCTTATTCGGGACTTGGAGTATCTCAATTCCCCTTAAACTTTTCAGGAAACAAACCTTTACAAAATTCTTCCTTTATAAAAGGACGTCCCTTGCCGGGCATGACAGCTCACGCCTGTTATCCTAGCACTCTAGGAGGCGGAGGAGGGAGACCTGATTGAGCTTAGGAGTTTAAGACCAGCCTGAGCAGGAGTGAGATTCCCCCATCTCTTCTGAAAACCAGAAAAATTAGCCAGTATCTAATAGTCCTGTAGTCTATTACCTGTAGTCCCATTTATTCAGGAGGCTGAGGCAACAGCACTGCTCAAGCCCAAGAGTTTGAGGTCGTGTGAGCTATGGAGGCATGGTATTCTACTCAGGGCGACAGAGTGAGACTCTGTCTCAAATTAAAAAAAAAAGATTTTGGCTCTGGATTCGCCTAGGATACACAGTAGGTAATGTGTAATGTGAACAGTCTGGCAACTCACACAAAACATATTAGACTAACAGGAAACAGAGTGACCTAAAGTCAAGCTTTCAGGGTTGACAGGGGCTAGGGGGCCTCCTGGGTCCCACTATTACGTATCCAAAGCCACCCCAGTTTTACATACTGGAGAGACTCAGCTGTTACGTTAGTAGAGGGCCCAAGACACAAAGCATAGTCTCGCTTGTTTCTGCCACGAGGCTTTGAGCAGAGGAAGCCCCCCGCCAAAGCAAATCAAATGCATGAATAAAAGAGTTGAAAGGAAGTTATCAGTCAGGTTGAAGTAAAGTGAAATAAGGCAGAAAACCAAGCAAAAGGGTCAGCTTTCTACATGTGGAGAAATGATCAAGACCAAAGAAAGGGAAGGAAGGCAGAGGGCGCTCTGGGAGTGAGAGCCACATTACATCAAATCCTTGCAGCCGCCCCACGTTCATCATGTCGTTGCATCGCCTGGGCACTATGCACATGACCTCCACGGCTCTCTGTGGGTGGGGGGAGAGCAGAGTGAGAGTTCAAGTTCCTCCAGGAAGACCGGACGTGCTACCCCGTTCCTCTCCCTCCCACCCTCGAGTGCAGAGGGCAATGCAGACACGCTGCTGGAGAGAACCCCTCTCAGGGCCAGACCTCCCTGCTTGCAGACACTTGGGGGGTTAAAAGAGCCGGGCAGGGATTGGGTGGGCGCAGCTAGCGGTGCAAGTACCTCTAACTCTGATGTGTCCAGGCTGGCTTTTTTGGAATACTTGAGGAAGTCCTGCAAGGGAAAAGCAGAGAAGCATGTGGTAATGGTGGTGCCGTCCACAGCTGCTGACCTTTGTGACTGCTCATGCTGGGCCAGGCACTGGGTACGGGGCTTCAGTTCTATTTTCTCAGTAACACAATGAAAAGATGTCACCTTATGTGGGTTTCAAGCTATGGTACAGAAAGTGAGGCCAGGTCTATGTGATGGTTTCTGCCTAGTCTAAGGCAAGCAAACTCTCACCCTGTCCCTCTTCACCTCCTTAAAGGATTAAATGGCAATACCTCTTAGTACTCACTTTTATCATGGAAAAATGTGTGACTCAGCCTTTAGCTGCGCTTAAGAATTTAAATCAATCATGGGCTAGGACTAAGCCAATGGAGAAGAACATGCAGGAGTTAAACATTTAATTTTATCAAGGTTCCAAGAAGCTTAGAAAATATTTAAGGTTCACAGAGCTGAAGAAAAATCCTTAGCATTCCAAGGTCTCTGGTGGGGAAAACATGCTCACTTTTACTGACATTTTGATTCAGAATATCATGTAAATAAAAAAATGGAGAAAACAGTATAAGACATTTTACAAAATTTTGAAAAATCTCCCCTCGAAATATTTAAAATGAGAAGTAATGAAACTGCATCACATTTTTCACACAAACGACTTCCTCACCTTCCTTCTCACCCTCTGAGCCCTGTGCTCTCACCAAACTAACTCCTGATCCAGAGTCCGTCCCTCTGATTTTCTCACCTTCAGTAGCAGCTGATATTTCATAATTCTCTGTACTGGTTTGATCAACAAGTCTGTGAGCTGTAACCTGTGGCCAAGGCGCTGTTTTAAATCCTGTGGTTTTAAAAGAAGAAAAAAAAGATCTAATGTGAAGTTCATTAAAAGGCAATGTTTTTAGTCCTTGTAATTGTCAGAACAGCCTAACTATAATATTGTCAACAAAATTAGTAAGAAAAAAAAGGCCAGTCTGCACCAAAACCAACTAGTGCTTTACTATTTCCTCAGAATTTCCAAGTTTTACACTTAAATCTTTCTGAGCAGTTGTTCAAAGCAGTCATTCATGCTTAAGGGCTTTTTAAAAATTGCCTTCTTTTATTCATACAAACATATGTTATTTTCAGGCTAAAAGTTTAGATTAATAATTATCCTGAATTTATAATGAGACTTAGGTTTAACACTGACAGAAACCTTTATTTTTAACAACTGCTCCAGTCTTTTGAACGCCAGGGGTAACAAGCACAGACTGAATTCACACCCATTTCTCTCATTTTCAGGAAAGAAATAAAGGTTCAGAATTCTTGTTACTCGGGCTAATTTTCTGAGGATTACTTAGTCTCCTGGGAGACTTAATGTTTGGAAATCACCTGAAACAAAAGGTTAAGAAATACTTTGTCCCATCTTGCTCTTACCTCAAAAAAGGTATCAATGTATTCTGAGACAATGTGCTCCGACTTTGGTTTATTTTGACAATAAACTATGTACATGTGCAACCTTCTCTCCTAGGAATAAAAAAGGCAAACAGTTGGGTTAAAACAACTGGAAGTTGAACGTGAATGTAAGAGCACAAGCACATTTTCATCACATAAAGGGAATTGGATTTTCTTAAAACCAAGCTACAGTGGCTAAACCTCTGAGGGGCGCGCTCTTGATTCACGACCTGTATCAGACGCCTTCTGCTCTGTGGCCTCAAAACAGTCCTTATTCTTATTTCTCCCTCACATACCCCAAACCCTTCATTTCAGTACCAAATGCAACAAGTACCAGAGGCCGTGGAAGGATACACGTCTCAATCCTAAACGAAGAATCACTCCCATCCCTCCAAATGCTGCCAACAGTCCCAGTAAGCTTGGCTGGTTTTAGTAGACAAGGAAAAGCTCAATAATCTCAAATCCTGAAGGGATGGGGGGAAAGCAGACAATAAGCCTTCCCTTTAATCCAGTGATCCCCAAAACGTGGTGTGTAGACCCCTGGGGGTTTCTTGAGGACTTTCAGTGGCTCCATCAGGGTCAGAACTATTTTCAAAACAGCACTAAGAAGTCATCTGCCTTTTTCACTGTGCTCACATATGTGGTGACTGATATCCTAAACCAAAGGCAGGTGAAACTGCTTTCTGGCACCTTAGCACACATTTTATTTATTCGTCATTACTAAAAATTATGCATTTTTTAAAAAGTCAACCACAACTCAAAAAAACACTTTTTCAACATTCTTGCAATGAGATGGAAGCCCACATGATAGTTCTGCTGAATGTATGATCAAGTTGTGAGCGGAACTAAATATTTTTATGGACCACCATTTTTACTGAAAGAGTGATGGAAACAAACTCTAATTATTTATGCCTGGGAATCTGACATTTTCTTGAACATGAACAAAACCAGCCAGCCATTTCAAGGCAAATATCCAGCAGTATTAATGATGAAAATTCTAGCTTTCAAGCAAAAAATTTTAGGAAACATGTTATCTGCCACTGTGAACTTGACAGTACATATAGATGTCTTTGAAGAGATGAGTAATGATGTTAATGAATTTTGTCAACTTCTGTAAGGATCTGCCTAAGTGAACTGATGTCCAGTCTTGATGGCATAAGACTGTCATGGCTACAGAGCCTGGAAGCGTGAGACAAGCTTAGGGTGATCCAGTGTCACGGTGGCGGGCAAGTTCATGGGGAGGTTTTCAGATTCCATGTTGCAACTAATCTTTAAGAAATTATCACTTGACAAGTTTTGAAAGGGTAGCTAAGAAAACAATCTAAAATTCTCTGAAAAGGCTACTAACATGCTTGTGCCTTTCTAAATATACATGTACGTAAGGACTAATTTTTTTTTTTTTGGTATTCTTTAATCAAAAAAATCATAATGAATGCAGAAGCAGACATGAAAATCCAGCTACCTTTGATCAAGTTGGACATTAACAAGATTTGCAAAATGAAAAACTCATCACTTTTTCCAAAAAAGGTAATTTTTTTCCTTAAAAAAATCCAACTAAAAAATTTAAATGTTAATATACTTATTTTAGATATATCCATCTGTTTGGGTAGTATGTTAGACCCACTGCAGGTATATGTACACCTTCACCAAATACTTGTCTGCCCACAGATATCCCCAAATGTTGCAGCTTCAGGGTTGGCTCTGCCCCCCATTGCCCAACCTGCATTGTCAGCCAAGTGGCCAGCTGAGGCCACATGACCAGGAAAGCAGGTAATGCCTATATAGAGTATTGCAGCCCATATAGCCTATGGCTAGGAGGAGTGAGAGTTATAAGAAATACCTGTATAGCTCAATAATGGAACACCTAATGGAAAGGGCATGGAGAGGGATTTAGCTCAATAATGGAAAGGGCATGGAGAGGGATTTAGCTCTCCTAATAAGCATGGGAGCTCGTGAGATGAGAGCAGTGTTGAATTGACAGTCTCTACACCTGTGGTGTTGAGAGGCATGAGATTAGCCTTATATTAGGCTGGAGGAGAAGGCAGTCAGGGAGCATGCGCATTCTACCACGGACCCACTTACTCTGACTCTGTCTCCTCTCCCGCCTGCAGAACGCCAGCACGGCGTCTCTCTGCTAAAGATTACCAAGCTTTACTAAAGACTAAGATCTATCTTTCTAAGAAGACTGCTTTACTCTCTCTAAGACTCTCTCTCTCCAGCTAAAGTAGATAGCCCTCAGGCACCTAAGAGAAACTGTACCTGAGCAAGGTAACTTAGAGGTCCGCATCCGGAACCTAGTTAAGCTGGGCCCAAGACCTAGCCAGTCCTGCGCCCTGACAAGTGGTGTCAGAAGTGACATGTGACAATAAAGAGGTTTTAATTTTAACTCACTAACACTGCACAGTGTGATTTTATTCCTATTATCCTGGTTCATATAAAGTCTAGGTAAGTTTTCCTTTAATCAGACACAGCCAAGACTAAAGATGACAACTTCGGAACATAAACAATGCCTCTGCACTTACATGTTTAACAAAAAGGGATCCTAGTTTTTCCGGATCTTCAAGGCACTTCTCTAGCTCTCCTAAAAAAAAGCTGATGAGAAAAGGAGTATTAAAACCATCTCCAATTTGGCCTTCTTGTATCAAATTCAGATTTATGTTTTCAAAATAGTTTGACATGAGCAATTGAGAAGTGTAAAGTATATACTTAAGGAATATTAATACAGAAAACATTTGGTTAAGCGATATAAGCAAAAAGGGTTACACAATTAAGGAAGATAAGGCAGGACGGGAGTGTCCCTTGACTGACAACCTTTCCTGCGTTTGGACAATGAGCAGTTTTGTCTTATTTTGTTCAAGGACACAAGTGGTAAAATCCTGGGATGAATGTGGAGTAAAAATTAAATGTTTCAATACAATTTGTCATTTTTTATTTCTAAAACTTTTGGTCTTCACATCTGAGTTTCACCATTCATTCTATAATTTTTAGAGGTTCAAATTGGTTAACAGATATAAATACTGAATATGTTACCTGTGCAAGCTTTATGGTGTTTCCTCAAATATTATCAAAATCAACATCTAGGTTATAGATATTAGTTCCCTTTAAGATTAAAGTTAGATACAATCATAGTAACAAAATAGCAGAAGGGCAATTGTTCTTCATTTCTTCTGGGCTGCAGCTGTCCAAGGTTATGTCTACCTGAACCATCATTTTCATGTATTTATATTTGTTTTTTGTTTTTCTTGAGACAAAGTCTCACTATGTCGCCCTGGGTAGAATGCCATGACATCACAGCTCACAGCAACCTCAAACTCCTGGGCTTAAGCAATTCTCTTGCCTAAGCCTCCCAAGTAGCTAGGACTACAGGTGCCTGCCACAATACCTGGCTATTTTTTTTGGCTGTAGTTGTCATTGTTGTTTGGCAGACTCGGGCTGGATTTGAACCTGCCAGCTCTGGTGTATGTGGGTGGTGCTCTAGCTGTTGAGCTGCAGGTGCCGAGCCTATATTCATATTTGGTATTTATCAACCTGCAAACCACCACACCAATGAACGTCTGCAGATGCTGTGGCATCTCAGGATGCAATGTCTCTGTTTGTCCTGGAACACTGTGTCATTTCCCCCTTCCCTTCATAGCCTAAAAGCCATCCCTGGGTGTGGAAGTCTAAATAATGGTACCAAAATCCCTTTTTAAACTGGTTTCATTATAAACTGGAGTGCTGTTTCTAAAGCTGACCAGTTATTTATTAGTCCAACTAAATTAGACATTATGGAGGATATGAAAATAAAGACCGTATCTGGATTCAACGATTTTACATTCTACTAGAGAGAGAAATACAGAAATAACACACTACTTTTATCTGTGCTACGGGAATTCCTCCTCACTTTTGTATAGCATTTTATAAAGAGCACAGTGATATCTGCTTTAGAAGGACATGACTGACTGGAATGTCCAGGCCTAATGGAGCTGAACACTAGGGAGAGGGCAGGGCCACTGCACTGAGGGGTAGGGCGAGCAAGGCCACTGAACTGAGCTGGAGGACAAAGGCAGGGCCACTGAACCGAGCTGTAGGGCAAGGGTGGGGCCACTGAACTGAGCTGTAGGGAGAGGGCAGGGGCAGGGCCACTGAACCGAGCTGTAGGGCGAGGGCGGGGCCACTGAACCAGCTGTAAGATGAAGGCGGGGCCACTGAACCAGCTGTAGGATGAGGGCGGGGCCCCTGAATCAGCTGTAGGACGAGGGCGGGGCCACCGAACCAGCTGTAGGACGAGGGCGGGGCCACTGAATCAGCTGTAGGGCGAGGGCAGGGCCACTGAACTGAGCTGTAGGGTGAGGGCGGGGACAGTGAACTGAGCTGTAGGGTGAGGGCAGGGCTTTGGAGGTGATGACAGTGAGCTCCAGGTGGAGGGAGCAGGGACATGTATCAGAACAGGACAGTAAGAGGCCCGCTCAGGTAGGTAGCAGGCAGTGCAGCTCAACACTCCACTGTAATACCCCAGGCTGTTCTAAGCAGTCCTCAGATGATGAAAGATTTTTAAAATTATGAGCAAGATAGTCCAAAGAGATGGTTTTGTGGTGACAAGCTCCAGCATCTGAGCTAAGCTGCTGTGTGTGTGTGGGGGTGTCTCACCATCATTAGGACAGGTGTGGGCACAGTACTGTGATCAAATTCGAATTTCAAGGGCAATCATATCTACTTTTTCCATTAAAACTAAGATGAACAAATGAATGTCTTCAAAATCCTTTCATGGTAACTTGTACTTACTCTAAAGATGGATGCAGTCCTGATCAGAAACACTTACTAAGGCTTATTCTATGCAGACGTTCTAAGTACTTTACAAGTACTAACTCAGTTCTTGTTCTTATACTCCCATGAGGTGAGTATTGTTATGATGCAGCTGTGCAGGCGAGGAACCGGTGCACAGAGGGCTGAGCCAAATGGCTCTAGGTCAGGACCAGGCCCTGAGGCCCAGCAGTCGGGATGGGCACAACCAGACATCAGCCTCTCCCTACGCCCTGAAATGCTACCGCAGAACTCCTCAGTACATTAGCATTTCTTTTGCGTCAGGTCCCTGCAGGAGGCTACACAGGTAATACGAGGAAAGGAATAAATCTCCCTTAGAGTGGGCCGCCCGGTGTGGTTCAGTGCCCTGGAGGTTTGCACCACCCAGCACGATGTGTTACGTACTCTCTGTGCCAGTCATAAATCTGATGGATGTTGCCAAACACAATCTTGTCTTTCCCCTTCATGTCATCTGGAACTCCATCTTCTTTCATTAGTGCCATGTAGCCCTATGATCGAATGTTTGAAATTAAGTTAACTTCATGGAATGTATCTGAGTTAAGCGGTGGCTTATTGGTTACTAGTCACAAAGGACAGAATAGACACATGCACTTTCTGTAAACAATTCCTTATTTAAAAACAAGAAACCCTAATATGGAGAGTATGCTTAACGGCTACTTGAAATACACCACATTCAATGCTGTGATTTTCTCTCTCTGAACTGTTTAGCATTCATAGATCAAACTTCTTTTAAGGAACTCAAGTTTAAATGCATGTAAATGGTTTCATTAAAATAATCTTAAAAGCTTGAAAATAATAGATATTTGGTCAGAATCATATTTCCTCTATTTTTAGCCTATATCTCATATAAAAAAAAATTCCTTTTCTTTTTGGATTGTTAATATTTTGGAGAAAGGGTCTCACTCTGTTGCCCAGTCTAGAGAGCAATGGCATGATCCATAGCTCACTGCAACCTCGAACTCCTGGACTCAGGTGATCCTCCCACCTCAGCCTCCTGAGTAGCTGGGACTATATAAACTGTTAAATAAGAATTTAACAACATTCTTTTTTTTTTGCAGTTTTTGGCTGGGGCTGGGTTTGAACACGCCACCTCTGGCATATGGAGCCGGTGCCCTACTCCTTTGAGCCATAGGCGCTGCCCTAACAACATTCTCATAAATTGATTTTTTGACAACAGTTGATTAAATATGTTGTCACAATATGGTTTATAATGTCTATTTAATTTGGGCTGCCAAAGAATCTCTTAACTATTCAAGTGACTTTTGTTAATGACTGTAGACAAATCTAATATGTTAAATTGTTTATGTCACACAGTTAACTGTAATATTAATACCTGTGACTTTTAATGGGATATGCACCCCAAAAGCATTGTCCTTTATATATAAATGGTACCCCAAAATGGGATATGCACCTCAAAAGTATTGTCCTTTATATATAAATGGTACCATTTTAAGAGAGGAAAGAACTGTAATATTCAAGTTCACATTTGACTTCTGCAATTGTAAGAGAGACACACTACAATATACGAGATAACAAATGTTATCAATATATATTGAGTACTACCATTTGAATAGTTTTTTCCTTTCTTAAAATGTGCATATATTCTTTGGGCACCCTCTGTATTTGCAAAGCTGAAAGAATAAACGATGAGATTTTATGTTATAAAATTAGCTTTTCGATGAGCTGAGTTTATTAGTATGACTGTGCCTTGAACTTACTGGCAGGGTTTGCCTGGAGATGGCTCTTGATCCTGTACAAAGGTAGTTGTTTTCCTAAGGTTACACAGTGCCCAGCAACTTTTGGTCAGGGAAAATGGTGAGCTGTAAGCACTGTAAACACTTGCCTTGGCATAGTGGTAGATCACCCCTGAACTTGGGTAGATTCAGGAAGGAAGTGAATTCACAGCTGAGCTACACTGAACTCTTTCAGTCAACAATGTTTTCATTTCTGTACTAATATCCACTCTTGTGAAATTAAAGCAAGACTCTCATCTAATAAATAATTGCATGTATTTGTTTAAAAACTTTTTTTTCCTTCCCTGTAGAGATAGAGGCTTCATTTATCACCCTCGGTAGTGTGCCGTGGTGTCACACAGCTCACAGCAACCTCCAACTCCTGGGCTTAGGCAATTCTCTTGCCTCACCCTTCCGAGTAGCTGGGACTACAGGCACCCGCCCACTCCAACACCTGGCTATTTTTTTGTTGTTGTTGCAGTTTGGCCGGTGCTGTGTTACAGCCCATCTAGCCTATGGCTAGGAGTGAGAGTTATAAGAAATACTGTATAGCTCAATAACGGAACACCTCTGTGGAAAGGGCGTGGAGAGGGTTTTAGCTCTCCTAATAAGCATGAGAGCTCGTGAGATGAGAGCAACGGTGAATCGGCAGTCTCTACACCTATGGTGTTGAGAGGCACGAGATTAGCCTTATATTAGGCTGGAGGAGAAGGCAGTCAGGGAGCATGTGCATTCTACCACGGACCCGCTTACTCTGACTCTGTCTCCTCTCCCGCCTGCAGAACGCCAGCACGGCGTCTCTCTGCTGAAGATCACCAAGCTCCGCTAAGACTAAGATCTATCTTTCTAAGGAGACTGCTTTACTCTCTCTAAGACTCTCTCTCTCCAGCTAAAGTAGATAGCCCTCAGGCACCTAAGGGAAACTGGACCTGATAAAAGTAACTTAGCCGTCCGTGTCCGGAACCTAGTTAAGCTGGGCCCGAGACCTGGCCAGTCCGGGCCCTGACAAGTGGTGTCAGAGGTGACATGTGACAGTGCTGGGTTTGAACCCGCTACCCTCAGTGTATGGGGCCAGTGCCCTACCAACTGAGCCATAGGTGCCGCCCTTAAAAACTTAATTGTTGAAAAAAAGATGATGTCAAGACGTGATACTATGCAAAAAAGCAGCATTTATAACTGGTACAGGTGGTTAAGATAATTGGCTAAATTATTTTTCAGAAAGACGTTGTTAGTTTTTTGTTTTTCATCAAAAACGTTTGTAAAGCTTTGGAGAGGGAATCAATGTTAAAATGTCTAAAGTGATACTTCTTTGGACAAGCCTTAGGGATAATACTAGTTTATTAAATCTCGGAAAATACACACCTCAACCACATAGCCAAGGTCTCGTACATAGTCACGCTCTGTCTCCACTAATTCTTGCAAAACATAGCTGAAAAGCGAGAAAAAGTAGTGGTTATAATCCAAACTCTTTGATTTCTAGATGAATTCTTTTGTACCTTTGCTTCTGTCAGGATAAAAGGAGTCTATCCTGACAGGATAGTAATCTATCAAATTGTACAACTGGGCCTTAAATTCTTGAACATCCCAAATCACTCCCAGGTTTACGTGGATGACCTATGAAAGCTCTGGGGGTCAAGACACTTCGGCACATGTGCATGAGTGCAATCAGGGTGAACTCACCCTACTGGATTCTGACCAAAAAAGAGAAGCTTAGACATAACTTTTTAATAAAGCCACGGCATTAAAGGAAGTGGCTTCTTAAAAAAAAAGATTAAGTCATTTTAAGCTTCACTGGACATACAAGAACAGTTTTTCAATCACATGTTTAAAGTTTTGGATCTGATTACATCACTTGTAAGTATTTCTGTTTGGAAGGTTTAGTAACTGTTTAAGGCCACGCAGATAATAGAAGATAATCAGAGAATCACTTGATCAGTATAGCAAATGACCTCAACACGTCTGGAAAGGGTCATTCACCTGTTGTTCATTCAGTCAACCAACATCACCCTGGTCCCTCCCTGGTGCCCTGCACCTGGGCTATTGGGTCAAGACACTGCATAAAACCAGTCTCTGCCCTCATGCGGCTTACAAGTTTGCTTCTTCTCCAAAGACAACTTTAACCCTTCTGTACAATTTTCAGGACTCTTTTACCATTAGCTGCTTTACTAAAACAAAGAAACACTACCACTGAGGTATATTCAAAATACATTCAAGTTTCTGAGACTGGTTCTAATTTTAGGATACCTTCATTTTTCTTTTACAACCAGATATATAATAAGAAGTGTAGGGTCCCTTACCAAAACTGACAGAAGACACTTTTGTCTAGCATCACTCTTATAAATATACAAGTAAGACAAGAGAAACTGTGCCCTCCTAAGGCTCCAGACATAGGGACAGTTACTTAGTGAGAGACCCCGGAGATTCCACTGTGTTAATTCAGAGATGAATCCCAGTCACATTTCTTTTTTTTTTTTTGCAGTTTTTGGCCAGGGCTGGGTCTGAACCTGCCACCTCTAGCATATGGGGCTGGTGCCCCACTCCTTTGAGCCACAGGCACTGCCCCCCAGTCACATTTCCGAAGGTGACAAAGACAAGAGGGAAACAAGACAAGGAAAATGAAACACTTTGGTCTTACTGCCTTCTCTTTAAGGAGCTGGATTTCCTTTCTTCCATCTCATCGATGGGTGAGGAGGAGGAGAGAAGGGAATTGTCCGAGGGATTGAAGGAAGGGCTGCTACTGTCTCCCTGGTCCACAAGGAGTGAGCTTGGACGATCCTCCAGGGCCTGGAAGAGATACGGATAGTCAACAATGCTTGCTGCCTACAGTCCTTGACAGCTTGAAATTAGAATAAGAAATTCTCTGAAGTCAGAAGATGTATTTGTAAAGTTATAAAATCGCTATGTTTGTGAAATTACATAGTGTTTACAGCGCAAAATTCTACTATTAAAAAAAAAGAATGGAGCCAGAGCTGGGTAAAAGAAGAAAATTAGAATGAGAAGGATAGTGAATCTACAGACATATTCTGTTCCTTGTTACCAAATAAGTAGAAATGAGACACTTGCTTACATCAGAGCACTGCATTCATTTCTGGATGCATCGCATATTTCAAACCTAGCAATTTTCTTTTTGGTTATATTCCTGCCAAATGAAAGCATGAGCTGTTCACAAGTGTGTGGGTCAGGCCACTTTGGCCCCTGGACATGGCACCCACATTCCTTGTTGGCGGGCTACAGAGCAACATCAGCAATCTATGGTTTTAACAAACTTGGTTTGCTCTTGATTTAAACACACACGCATCTTCCAGCTAAAAATCTATGTCAGCCTCCGTCCACTCTATCCCTTCTGCAGGAAGTAGCAATCACGCTGGTCTAAACTACTTCTCCAGAACTCTTCTCCCCACTGGACTTTAGTTTCTGCAGCTGACTTTTTTTTTTTTTTAAATCATTGTATCCCTTATAACCTCACACGAATCTTTGTCAGGGTTCAATAAAGCTATGAGTTGAATACTGATGACTTATTTCCCCCAAAGAATGTGATAATGATCGGTGATTACTGATTGGTACATATGAATTTTATTGCTTTACCTGGATTCACAAAGCACCTGGGAGTTATGGTTCTTCTACAATTTCCACAACATCCCATTGGATATAGAGAAATGACTGAACTGGAAATGTGATTAGCTTATCTTCAGATTAAACACCATAATATGAAATGCAAGAACACTTCATACCTCACTTAACACGTTTTATATTAATACATTAAAATCTCTGATGCATTTCCTATTTTCTCTCCTTTCAAGTTAACAGACTGAATCTGATCTGACTTGATTGCGGAGCACAGATTTGAGGACATAAAGTCTGTTCACAAAATCTTGCTCAAATAACCCCACAGAGCCATAAAAAAAAACCCCCACACCAATTGCTACTCTTATTTTTCAGAAATAGGCCATTTAGTCAAGAAACAGAGTTTGAGCCATAATTGCACTATTTCGCTATCAACCTTTGTTGGAAGCAAAGGTTTTGCCCTAAGTAGCAGCACTTGACACATGTCTGTAAATTCCGGCATGCCTTTGACAGGAGGCCCAAGGGACAGCCGGGGGAGCACGCTGGGCCGGGAGCACGCTGGGCCGGGTCTCCTGTCTAGACAGCGGAAGCTCATTAGACTTAATTCTGTTCACTTGAACAGTGAGAAAAGAGAAAGCAAAGGCAGGCCCTGGATATTCCACACATGCAGGAGAGCCAAGGGGTGAAGCCACGCACTTCATCAGTGCCCATGGGGACCGTTCTCTTATAATTAGTGAAGTCGTTGTCTGGATCTGAAACAAAGGAGCCCTGCCAGCCCCTCTGGTAGCCCGTCCTCAGAGCTAACCCGCCTGACCCAGAGGGGCAAGGGAGACAGTGCAGATGTCCTGAGAGGGACCAGTCACTCATGTAAGTGCTTGTCCCGTTCACGAGGCTTGGTTCCTGCCTGCAGCCCGTTTGTCTCTTACATAAGTGCGAGTGAAAAGGTTGTCACTGCCACAGATCAGCCTCAAGTGCAGTAACTGGGACTTTATACATTTTGGATAATTATTCGTGAAACTGAGTTTGGTTGTTTTTGTGTCTTTGTCACCTTTCTCTGTTATGTGAAAACAGATCTGCGTAGATATTGTCTGTCTTCTGAGGCTAGTTTTGATAAACTATATTTTCTTAGAGAACTGTCTACTTCATCCAGGTTTCATTTCAAATTTATTCAAAGAGTTGAATAAAGCAATATCTTATGTAACTGTTTGAATTTCTTCAGTTTGTTCCTCCCTTATAATTTCTTAATTTTGTATATTTCTCTTCTTTTTCTATTTTCTTGAGATGACCTAATGTCCATATTTACATGTATAAATGAATATTTTATTATTCTACTGTTTCCCAAATCATTAATTTCTGCTCTTATCTATGAATTCATTCCTTTTTAAATTTGGTTTATTTTGTTTTTCTAACATCTTGAGTTAGATGTTACTTCATTTGCTTTCACTTCTTCCCGTATCTTTCTTTCTATTTTGATCAGTGAAGAGAAGAAAACGTCAAAGTCAAGTTCAAATGGTCACTGGGGTAACAGGCTACTATTACATGACTGTCAATGTTTAGGAAACGCACAACCTTTAAAATATGGAGTTGGTTCAAGAATATGGAGGAAAGAGAGAGGCGTGACTCCCAATCAGTTTTCAGGTCAGATCCTCGGGTTTTAGATGGAGGATGGTTAAGTTCCTTGAACATCACACTGATGAACTGAACACCTCTCTTCTCCTCTCCACTGCCCCCCAAAACCCAATAAATTAATACATCCCTTCTGAAGGATAAACAATTCAGTATTTGAATCCAGTTATGCAGGTAGGACAACCTTAGAAGTCACGCACAAGGGAACAAATGTGGATGACTAAGGGTCCACAGCAGAGACAGGCGCAGGAGAGGTTGAGGATATTAAAATGATTCACTGGAGTTTTTACTAACAAAAAGTAGCTGCCATTTGAAATCAGAGGATTAGTGACAGGAAATCAGTGCAAAGTTATGTTTCCCTTGAACCAGAAAAAGGGAGCAGACTCTAGATTACCTCCCATGGCAGAATGAAGGCAAGGTCAATCTGTCGCATAAAGCACAAACACGGTTCTCACACTGTGCAGGGGAGGCATCAGCGAACAGCCATGAATGTGGACGTGGATGTGGATGGAACCTTGACAGGAGCTGAACCAACAGCGCCCCAGACCTGAGCTCTGATGAGCTGAGCCCTTGCTGGTGGGACTCCCCTATGAGCCGGAGGCTGTGGATCCAAGTCTGTCCAACTCCAAAACCTCCACCCTTCCCACTGTGTTAACAGTGCAACATCTGTCAACTTAAGAAGAGACATGAGTGTGCAGAAATAACTTAGTTCCAACTGAGTAAACTGAGAAAGCTTAATTCCTCAAAATTGAGATAGAATAAACCAGTAAGAGCTGGAAAAGACCACATCATAAACCGTTCCTCCATTTGGGAATCCACTTGAATTAATTCAGCGGACCAATCAGAGACCACATAAAGCAGTATCCAACTTGAATCCTTGCAGAATAATGACCAGCACTTTGACAAAGTTGTCTCACAGCAGCCCTGGAAAACCATTTCGATTACTAGGTCAGAGTGATTTTAATGATCATCTAATTGATGTGTATAAATAGCTTTTTAATAAATGTTTTAGGATGCTTGAAAACTCACTGGATACAATTTAAGCACCTTTTGTTCTAACCCATTTAAGTAATTTAATTCTTAAAGAGATACCGAGGATGTGGCTGTAACTCAATTCATATAGATGTGATTCCAAATTCTTGACCAGTGGGGTCAAGAATTTATGAATTAGCTACCAAGTCCTAGCAACCTCCCTGTGTAACTTCAAAGCTCAGTTTCTTTTCCAGAACATAGTGTGACCATCCACAGAGAATTCTAAGCTCTGGGAGGATGACATCCACCAGTCTGAATATATCTTTATATACTTCCCATTTGACTCAGTCAACCAGTTACATCAGAGGCTGTATAGGGACAGGAGAAGACATGGGAATGACACGATATATCCTGCTACATGATTAATACCCAAATACAAAAAGATAAAAGCACACAATTTCAAAGAAATATGTTCTTTGATCCAGCAGTTCTAATGCTAGAAATACACCCTATAAATATAACCACAAATATGCAATGAACATGGGTATTTGTAACAGTGAAAACACTTTAAAATAATAATTTACATAAATTATAGTAAACCATGTTTCTGACCCTTAGTTGCTAGTCAAATTTTTAAATGTTTTGCATGCCTCAGTTTCTTCATCTGTAAAATGTGATAGCAGTGCCTGCCTACCTCAGAAGGCTGTTGTGGGGAGTATGTTTACATATAATCTATGCTCACACTTAGACTAGCACCTGGTTTAGATTAAGCTCCCAGTGGTATTATCACAGAAGCCACAGAATGGAATATTTCTGCTATTTAAGGGGAAGAAGTAATACTTATGTGCTGACAAGAGACGGTCTTCAATATATGTGTATGAAGTCCTAGAATCTTAAAAATTGGATAAATTGACTGGGCAAGGTGGCTCACACCTGTAATTCTAGCACTCTGGGAGGCCTAGGTGGGAGGATCACTTAAGCTTAGGACTTTGAGACCAGCCTGAGCAAGAGTGAGATTCCATCTCTACTACAAATAGAAAAACTAACCTGGCATTGCGGCATGCACATGTATTCCCAGATATTTGGGAGGTTGAGGCAAGAGGATTGCCTGAGCCCTGAAGACTGAGGTTGCTGTAAGCTATGATGATGTCATGCATTCTACCAGGGTGATAAAATGAGAATCTGTTTCCAAAAAAAAAAAGAATAAATCCATTTTGAAAGAGAAAGCATGCACCCACGCATACGTTCCATATTCATCTGTACCAGCCAGTGAAATGTCTGGAGGAGAACACACCGAGCTGTTCACAGTGGTCATCTCTGGAGAAGGGGCTGGTGGGAGAGGCTGGAGGTTTTTACTTTGGAGCGGTGGCTTTTCAAAGATCTTAAATACCTTTATAGGGGCAGTAGAATATACTAGTATAAAAAGTTGTTACCATTGGTGGTTTGTCCATTTCATAGGTAGGCAAAGAAACAGAAATTAATTGATTTCAATCAGAGGCAGCATGTGCCTGAAGAATCAAGACTTAATGTTGAGGCTCTTATCAAATGAATCCACGCTGATGAAATGGCGACACAGAAGTTGCTAAGGAGATGAAGTCCTAACATGTGAATGCAAACCCTTCTCTCTTAAACACTGTAGACTCAAATGAAAGATTTCAGACAGCAAATGAAAGCTGTCAACCTATCTGTGGGTACTGCCACCCCTGGGCAGCCATTTAGAAAGATTGGAGTTGACCACATTTACTACGGATGCAGTCAAGATGTGTAGTAAGAGGCTTGCCCTTGGCTCCTCCTCTAAGACCCTGGGATGTCTCAACTTTCTACTTACCTGGAGCCCTTGGCCAAGAAAGACAGTCTGTGCTAACCAACCAACAACATCTCCATCTCCAGAGGGGAAGAGACTAAGACACATAGTCAACTATGTGTATGGAACTGAGCCGTAAACAGAAACTCCCAGGTAAGCTGGCAAGGCTGGCAATACTTGGTCCAAATTGTCACGCATCACTGCTGAGAGCAGTCAGTGCTGTACAAATGACTTTGCTAGGAAAGCAAAGCTGGGGGCTGGGACTAGGTACCCTGCTAGGCCCTGCCCCATGCATGACTTCCCTTGGCTGATCTTAACTGTCCTTCCATGGTAATAAGGTGCAACTGTGGGAACAGTGGCTTCTCTGAGTTCTGTGAGTCCTTCAAACAAATTAGTGAACCTGAGGGTAGTAGTGGGGGACCTGCAGACTTGTGACTGGTCAGAAGTGAGAGTGGTGGCGGGGACCCTGGAATTGTGTGATAAGACAGACACATTCTGCAGCCCACAGCTTGCTTAGAGGAGGATAAACCCACCTACAAGCAGCCATCAAACCACTTCCCAGCTCAGACTTTGTTGGGGGAGCCTTACCATCTTGCTTTTCACGAGTTCCTCGATCGCACTGACAAGCTCGGCTGCACTCGGTGTCTCGGAGCTGGTGGGGCGGACTAGCAACCGGGAAGAGGCCTAGGGGAGAAGTTAAGAGAAAAGGAGGGGGCGGGGGAGGCCTTGCATTAGTAACTGCACTGGCAGTAATTCTTCTGCAAGCTCGAGCTCTTTTTAAAAGTAATTCCAGACAAAAAGACCACAAGTTTGTCTTTGTTTGCATTTATTTAAAGTCATCCTTTCAAATTTACAATATTCTGACATGAAACATTAAATAAAACCTGTCTGGGATACATGTGGGAAGCAGACAATGTCTGTTTTTAATCCGCAGTCATGTAACATCATAGTGTTTTTTCTCAGAGAGGTGACTGGGCCCGGGAATATTCTAACTGTATACTTTCGCAACTGCTGGCAAGACTCTAAGCTAAGGAGAAAAAACACAGAATCTGATCTATGGAAGAATGAGTGGCTTAAGGTCTAATGAGTGACTCCTCGAATAATCAGGAAACAAAACAAGATACTAAAAATGGCCTTACTGTGTTTATGGGATTAAGGAAAGAAAGGAACAAGGAAGAGGCAGGGAGCAAGGTCGGTGACCAGACAGGGGAGGAGGGGGACGAGCTCACCATTTTCTGTGCCATCCATTTCCCCATGATTAGTGCAGAGTACAGGAGAGCTGAGGCCTCACAACCTATCAGATGCCACTTATGGCTACAATCGAGGGTCGACACTCAGGGAATCTGGGGGAGGGGCTGCTAAATTGGAGTTTCAGTAATTAGCAAACACAGAGTGTTTGCAGATTACTTATGCTGTTAATTGATCGGGAACTAGAGGGACATAATATGAACCTTGCTTCATATTAAGAACAGCAGAGAGGCATGCGGCACAGGGCTGCTGTCCCAGCCATGCGTTTCTCACGGCAGACAGATACAGGTTTGTATGTTTACAACAAGGCTTTTACACGTGTGGATCAAAATGTGCACTTGGCGAAACAAATGCTGGTTGGGTCTAATGAGAAATGGAAGATGGGGTGAAGAAAACAAAGAAAAACAAATTCAGATGGAAAGGTAAGGAAACTGAGCCAAAACAGACACAGAACACAAATCAACATAATGCTGCAGTCAGAGTTCACGAAAAGAGAAAACAGAACAAAACAAAAAATTAGTCACAGGGTAATATACTGTCTGGGAACATCACTACAGATTTCTGTAAGTGAGGAACTGCTACTGATAATACCCAATGGGGTTAACACAGTAACCAATAAATGATTCTAGCAAACAGACAAATAGAGTGCAATTCCCTATTTAAATGGAGAAAAATACCCTGTATTTGGTAAGTAAGTCAACAAGGCCCAGGCCCCTCATTGTCTGGATAACCACCTAGACCACATGAAATTGTAGTTTTAGGCACTTAAAAAGCTATGGCTCAGGGCATTAGGAAATGGTAGGGAATGACATTGAAGCCACAGAGCCCCCAGGTCCTGGCTAGTCACTCCTCACACTGGGATGGGGCCTGCACTTCAGACACACACACAACTCCAGGACCCCAACCCACGCTAAGTTCTGCAGTTCATAGACATTATTCCAAGACCCACAACGTCCTGACAGTTTGGGGACTCTGTATTAAAAAGGGAGGAGGAAGTAGATTTCTACAAAGAAGGGGCTGTGTCAGCGCCTGTCTTGGGTTACAACTCAGCCTCATAGCTGTCAACTACCGCTGTGGCAGATCCAGGGTTATAAAATATGGGGCAATTATGCCAGCCGAGTGATTCTACTAGCACCCACAAGGGAGGAAGGGGAGGAAAAACTGGGAAAGGATGGAGAAAAATTGTTGAAAACGCATTTGTTTTATTCAGAAAACTTAAGTTACTGCCCACCCCCAACAAAAACCCAGTCATGACTTCAGAGCACAATTTCAACATCTGCCAACTGTGAGGGGCACCAGGACCAGGACACTGGTGGACGGTGCAGCTGCATTTATCAGGTTTCCTTTCTGATATTTTATTTTTAGGGTTCTATAATTGCGATGTACCGAATAATTTTACATTATGTAAGAATTCAAGGGAAAAAAAAGATTAACCTGGCTCAACTCTGTTTAGTATCCAAAGAGGAGATTCCGCTCTCACCTGATTCCTATACGTTTGTAACTATGCCCACATTCTCCTGTATTGATTCTACAAGCTAATGCTTGGCACGTTGGAAAAAACAGGTGAACAGTGACATCATCTCATCGTAAAGCAGAGACACTTGGGTGTGAAAACACCTCACAGAGAGGAGATGGCCACCTCACTGGGAAATGTGTTTAGGGAGACCGTGCGGGTTTCTCTGATGGCTCTCAGGGATTCTAGTCTAGTCAGTATGCTGGGAAACTTTCAAAAGCCTCATTAAAAATGTGCTGAACCACATGTGTATGAGAAACCACCCGCATTGCCTACCACTCACTATAAACAGCTCTGCTCGGCACACTTTTGGGGTGTGACCAGGCTGACTCTGCTGGGTGCCATTTCCACATCTCCTAATCTCCTGCCTCCTGGAGCAGGGCTGAGAGGGCCCTGACCCCACTCGGGGCAGGTGTGGCCCCTCCCCACACCTACCCTGGCCCGAGTGTCCCATACCTTGTCATCCTGCGAGTCCGGCTGGAGAAGGCTGTGCTGCTGGATGGCCATGGGTGGCGGGAGAGGCACGGCATCGGCCCCCTCCTCGCCTTCCTCTTCGCCACAGCTCTGCATCCCCGAGGAGGAGGACTTGGAGAGGGTGCCGCTGCTGAGGCCTTCGTTCCGGCCTCTCTGAAATCAAATCAACAGACCACACAAGGCACAGGTGGTCTTTGAGTGCAGTCTAGAGAAAGTTATCTCTACTAATAAAAATATCAAACTCATTGTTACATTCTAGGCTGTGACTACCCAGGCTCATTCACAGACACTGGGCCTGAGGGGCAACTGGACAGTGAGGACAGAGACTGAGATGGCAAGAATCAGGACACAGCTCTCTGGACTTCAGTGGCAACTTTTCACTCCCTGCCTGCAACCCAACTACCTTGCTTGTCAACTCAGACTAGAGACAGGCCACTGACTCCGTCCTTCGAAGGGGCACCAACATTCTCTGTTAGGCTCTGAATACATTTCATCCTCAAGAAGCCAATAAGAAAAGGTTCAGAACTTTGAGCACAGACCTCATGTGGATTCAATTACTGTGGTCTAGCTGATTTCCTTAGGGTACCTGCTATAGGGAAAGTCACCAAAGTCCAAGAGTATAAATAAGAATACAATGCAACAAGCATTTTAAGAATCTGAATTAAATATCCTTTCCCTCTATTCTTGGTCTTAGAAAAGAAATCCAGTTTTAGTTTTAGTAAGAGGACACAGATTTATAAAGCAGATATGTGGTACAGAATGACCCATATACTCCAGTGAAAAAGCTCATGGCAAAAACAGGCCCAAGAAAAAAACCAATAGAAAACACAGATCTGCCAAATAAATGAAATCTGATCCTGTCTCTTGTCTTGTCTTTTTTGAGCCTGTGTGGGATGGAGGGTGAAGGACTCTGAGGGCCCCTCACTGACACTACCAGCGCTGAAGGCCATCTCAGGCTTGTGTATCTAAAGCCTCCTATTCCAACCCAAAGAAAATTAAAAAAAATAAATCCCTAGTTGACATACATGTCGTTATATTTGGTGACAAGGGCCAGCAAAGTAAATCAACCGGGTATTTTCCACTTAGGACAAGCTGCAAGTATAAATATTGGGAAAAATAATTAGAGGATGCAAATATCTCACAAGCTTCTGATCTGAGCTTTCCCTGCAAAATGTCGCCATGGTGCTCAGGGCTGACCATAGGGACCATCTTCTGGCTCTGCACCTGGCTCTGCACCTCCCGGCTCTGCCTCCTGAAGGAGTGAGGAGGGGAGGGCAGAGGTACCACCCGGCCCACTGGTCCCTTCAATAAGACAAGTAACTATGTCCTGCAACTGAAAAAATAAAACACCCAAAATACAAAGAAAAGAAACATGAGGTTTCTTTCACAATTTCAGCAGCTAAACCCAAGCCAGGCCCTGTCTCGCCGGCACAGACTCACCTCTTCCATGGTCTCATCCTGCGGGGTGGCTGCGCTGTCATCTGAGTCCTTCTGCGAGCCAGCATCGGCGCTCTTGCGGACCTCCCTGCTCTTCTTGTGCTTGTGGGCCAGCTTCTTGACATGCCCGTCAGCCTTGCCACTGCTGAGCCGCCGCACCGGGCTGGTGAGCCACTTGCGCAAGGTGTTGCCCGGCCGCTTGGGGCCCGGGGAGCTCTGCGCCCCGATCATGTGGGGCTGCAGGGACGCCACGGAGGCGGGTGGGCTGGCATCGTTACTCGACACAGACAGCGAATCTGTGGGGAGGAGGAGGAAGGAGCTAGGTGATAGGTGACACAGAAAATGGTACGGACTTTCTCTAGAAAGACTCTGTGACCATCAGCGCCCAGTGGAAGGCCCAGCATCCAGGACAAAGCCTGGGGCTGTGGAAAAGGGTCCAGCTGGTGGTCTATGGAAGAAGCCACCAAGGCCTCTTGCTCCAGCCGGACCACACAAGGCACAGGTGGTCTTTGAGTGGAGTCTGGAGAAAGTTATCTCCACTAATAAAAATATCAAACTCATTAAAAAAAAAAAGTAGAAGTCATTCTCAAACCAAAATGCCCTTTTAAAAAATACCTAAATCAAACTTGTTTTTAGAACACAAAAATTAAACACAGTAAACCTTGGGTTGATGATTTTTCAAGAGAAAAGAAAAATACAAAATTTAAGTAACAGTGGACACTCAACATATCCATGGAGTCCCCTGACGTGTTAACTTCACCATCTGAACAGCAGTGACTGTGCCCACGGCCTGGTCCCTGCCCCAGCACTGGGCTCGAGGGCTCCACCCCGGCGCCAGGGAGTAAAATGCTTCACTTCAGCAAACAGGATGATGAAGACGATGGTCATTCACTGTGCTTGGCCATTTTCTCAAGTCTTTTGAAGCCTTAAAAATAATTGACACTAATCTTTGAAAATATTATTTTGTATAGACACCTACATTACCTGTATTTACCTTTGCGGCCCTGGGGACCATTCGTGCTGCAGTCCAAGCCCCGGTGATTACGTGTAGACTTGGCAGCAGTTTCCCACAAGTGCTCCCAATGCTGGGACTAGACAGCACATGCCCTTCTAATTACCAGCCCGTTCTTTCGTTGGCCCAAGACACAGACTGGTGAAGGGTATAATCTTCCATAAACATGTGATGCAACACAAGCAGAATCACTCATTCTTAAAAATCTAGACTTTTCTCAGAGGCAAACTGTGGTTCAAAATCCACCAGTATCTGTTAGAGAGTAATCACCTTCCCCTCTGTGTGTGTATACGTGCGTGCATATATGTATACACACATTTTAATGTTTATTCATATAGAACATTGCCATATCAGTCTCACTGGTCTTAAGTGTGGTCTGAAAGACGCAGGAGAGAATGAAATCATTAAGTTGAAACCGTTCCTAGGGACGTTCTCCGGTGACTGAGGGTAAAGGGTACAAAAGGCAGACACAGTCCCTGGCCTCCGGAACTCTTGCTGTTTGGACAAGAGGAGGATGAAGAGAAGGGGAGGGTTGGATAATCCACATTGCAGATCATAAATTATTCAACTATTTTCCTGTAAGCACCGGTTACTGGCAGGACACTGTGCTAAGGCAGGTAGTGGATGTCAGAGTTACTTGCAGTGGTGTGACTAAGCTGGGCCCTAGACTTTTTGGCAGAGAGAGATGAGCAACACTGTTTCTTCACCCATGGGACCCACCTCTCAGGGTTTTCTGGATCACTCAATTACCACACACCACAGCAGAGGTTTACACCCTGCTGGAGATGAGAAGGGTAAACAGGAGGAGGAATCAGGCAAGCTTTGGGAAGGAGGCGGCCCTGAAGCCAGCAGTTGAATGAGCTGAGCCCGGGCAACCTGTGAACTGTGTTGGGAAAACATGAGGTCTGAAGGACAGAGGTCTCATCTTGTCTGGGGCCTGACTGTGCTCCCAGGGCCTTGCCCAGTGCCCAGCAGGCAGCAGGTACACATTAAATACTGAATGCAAATGTTAACAACAACCAGAGCAAAAACCCAGCAGCCTAAAGAAATATAGCAAGTTGATTCATGCTAACCTTTTAAGGACCATCAATGCTTTGATATACATTCACTAAGCCAAACAAGTGCACAAGACAGAGAAAGGTGAGGGAGGCACCAGGGAAAGGTGGCAATGTGACGGGCTCACCCGGGCAGGGTTAAGAAGTGGGAGACGTGATGGGCTCACCTGGGCAGGGTGGGGCACTGCTGTGCCTCAGGTGATGTGAAGGAGGCAGGAAAGAGATACAGGCTCACTCACTTTAACAAAATGTAGTAAAGACAGGTCCCAACATTCATAAATAGAATAGTCATACATCAGAAGTAACAGGGAATAGCACCTAGGCCAATGAATCAGCATCATAGATGTTTCTGAGCCTGAAACTAAGAATGTGGGGCCTTAGCATGGGGGCAATGCAGCATGCACTTTAATGAGAACCCTAAGTGATGTCTGGAGGGCTGCAGAGAAGGAAGGTTCTGGAAGGGTGAGATGCGGGCAGGGACAGCCCTGGAGTATACCGCTCTCCCTGCACCCAGAGGTGCAGCTGCCTCTGCACATGTGACGGAATGAGCCACAGTCAATTACACAGCTTTGTAGCACCCAGCTGGCTTTGTAAGGACGATTCTCAAGGCATTTTAGCCTTGCCTGGGAAAGGAGCTGATTGTTGCAAAAATGATTCAAGAAGAAAAAGAAATTAGATCTGTCACTTCCCAGCTTCTCTCCGTGGGCTCAGCTGCATGGGATTTGTTCCTTTGCACTCTGGGAATGAGGTTCAAGGGAGATTTCCTGCTTGCTGGCAGTCGAGCATTAGAAACGTGGCTTGGCTTGAATGTCCATTCATGGGCCCCCCGAGTAGGAGTTCATCAGTGCCTTGGATGAAATGCAAAGGAGTCTATGACATGGTATTTGGAAGGAATATGCAGTTCTCTCCCTGAATTCCTACTCAGTAAATCACTGCAGTGACATTTCACCAAACTGGAATCTTTATGACTTAGAAAAATGCTAGCAGTGATCACAGATCTAGAAGGGAATTTTGCGAAATTTTTATTTAACCTTGAAAAAAATTTTGTTTCAGATGTATGCAAATGCTGATGGGAGACTATGACCCTCTTCTCTTTCCACTTGGTTTTTAGTAAGGCTCAATTCTTCATGTCATGAGTATTACACTCTCTCTATAAAACTGTTGTCTTGGGTGGTGCCTGTGGCTAAGTGAGTATGGCGCCAACCCCATATGCTGAGGGTGGCAGGTTCAAACCCGGCCCTGGCCAAACTGCAACAAAAAAATAGCTGAGCGTTGTGGCTGGAGCCTGTAGTCCCAGCTACTAGAGAAGCTGAGGCAAAAGAATTTCCTTAGCCCAAGAGCTGGAGGTTGTTGTGAGCTGACGCTACAGCACTCTACCGAGGGTGACGAAGTGAAACTCTTTCTCAAAAACAAAAAAACAAACAAAAAGAACCTGTTGTCATCTCACCAGACACTTCTTTTGCCTAAGTCAATGGATTGTAATAGCCCATGCCTATGTCCTTTGCTGGGTGTGTGTGTGACAGAACGCATAAATTAGGATTTAAAAAAGCTTAAGAATTATTTAAACTTAATGCCGTTATTAACAGAATGAAATAAACTGCTCTTGTTTTTAGTTATCTGAACAATAGAGTTTGCCTGCTAGACCAACTGCTGTGTTGCAAATTTTGAATTAAATCACATATGCTAATGGTATCTCCGGTAGAACTAAGGTTTCCAGAGTTACTGGGCACTAGGTAAGCATGAATCTCATAATAAACACAGAGCTTAGAATTCTTAGGTTGCCATGGGAAGATCTTAAATTACTGGTCTGCGTGCAGCTGCTTTCCTCAGAAGTTGTCCTAACGGCTGTCCTAGTGTCCACCAAGCCCCACTACCCAGACACCCACACTGTGCGGGGACACGCCCCCTTCCTCTTGCCATCATGTCCTCACCTTTTTTGCTCAGGATTTGACTGTGGACGGCTCAGCCTAGTAACCAGGGTTATACCCAGAAAGAGAACCCGAAGCTCAGAGCCCTGTGTAACCAGTTCCTGACAGCTGGGTAACTATGAGGTCAGGAAGCTGACCATGACCCCGGACTCCAGGCTGTGAGTGGGAGGGAGCCATGTCTTATTTATTTAGGACCAGGCTCCAGTGCCAGCAGGTGGCCTGACCAACCCTTGGAGCTTACTTAGTAAGGGCATGTTGAATAAATTACAAGCAGGTGAGAAATGAACCAGCCACAGGCTCTTCCCAGTTTCCCTTTTCCCAGGATAAGACCACTGACAGAAAATTTAAGTCAATCTCCTGAATGGTGAGTCCTGAATCAGTTTTAGGAAGAACTACAGGTAATAGCTAACTGTAGTCAAGTGCAGAGTATGTGAGTTATTTACTTCTAAGACGACAATTCAGAGCAGACGAAGGCCACCTCCAGGGACCCACCTCTCTCACCCGGACTGTGCTGTGCCTTCTCCCAAGCACGGGCAGAGCACGGGAGCGTCGTCATGTGAGAGGAGCAAAGAGGGGTTCAGGATAGAACTGACCTGAGAGATACCACGTGTCACTGCAGACAGCTGCACTTATTCCTGTTCTCCATCTTCAGTTACCCCTCTTTTGCCTCCCTCCAGCTCCCACCTTTCTGGAAGCAATGGAGCCAACTCTCGGTCTCTCTTTCCCCACAACCCACTCTCTGGTCCCCCTGGGGTTTGGGGATGTGCTTTCCTCTTTTCAGCTTGGGGACACCCATGATGCAAAGTCCAGGCAGACAATCAATTTGGGATGTCAGAAAGAACTGCCATGAGCCTGGCCCCCCACCACAGCTGTGGGCCCAGGCACACCCTGCAGCACCTGAGCTTCCCATCTGCAGAGTTGTAAAAGGATTAAGTGAAACAGTGGAAATGAATGATTTTATAAACTGTAAAGTGCTGCTTAAAATTGTAGGAGAGCTGGGGTATCCAGAACCCACTACACTGTGTTCATGTAAACTCTGAGTACCTAGAAAACAGGAATTCGTTTTAATCACAGCTGGGTTTGTAATCTAGGTCTAGGTGAAGTCTAGCATGTCTAGGTCACACTAGAAATCACTTTGAGATGTGTGAAGAATGAAGCAACCTAGATGAATCACTTGTTTGTATCTTAAAAAAAATGTGTCCCTCATTAAGAGGACCATGAACTCCAGCATACCGAGACACCGTCAGCACCTGACAGTCACATCAGAGATACACGCAAAGGAAACCGCTAGGCTCTGCTTGAAGCCCCAAGAGAAAAATCAATGAAAGCAGATCCCTTCTTATTTCAAGAGGGAAAAACCCTCATGTAGATGGCTTCTTTGCAGAAGTCAGAGTTCACACAAAGTTCACAATAGATTCCTTTAAAAAAGAAAAGAAAAGAAAAGAAAAAAGCTGAAAAAGGGGCAAGCACAGGCCAAACTTCAGCCCCACGCAGGAAGGAGCTCCTCCAAGGGAGTGCATACGGCCCCAGCACTCGGGGGCCGCCTTGTCCCTGTCTGTAAATTTGGGACATCTGTGATTGATAAAAGTTTTTTTTTTTTTTAATTTAAGAAAAAAAGGAAAAAGGACCATATCCTGCTAGTTGCAGGCTACGGAGGATCACGTTTCAGTTTAACTCTCTCATTTTCACAATGGTAAAAAGTCTCTAAGTGTTCTGGAGTAGCAATTAGATTGCTGAGTATGGCACTAAACGTTATTAAGAACTCTAGTCCCTGAATTTGAAAATGTTTCACCAAATCTCTGTGTTTCTTCCATTTCAATCTCAACAGCACGCTGGCTTTGGGAGGGCAGAGATTTCTTCTACTTTGCTCACGTGGTCTCTTGAGTTTAAGCCTCCTGGCACGGGCTGTGGGTACTTGCTGAGTGAGCACTTTTCAGACCAGTGGACGACCAAGGCCATCCCAGCCACGACTTGAGGGGGTGTGGGGTCTCAGGAGCCCACAGCCCTCTTTTGCTGAAGCTTCTTGATGTATGAAACAATGATTCCTCTGGCCTTCCCAGGCTGCTGGGGTAAAGGTAAGAAAAAGTCTTTGAAAACTTAGTGCCTAACATAAATATGAAGTGATACTCACATCTTTGCACAGGAAAAAAATCCTGGGTAATGCAAGGAAGAAAGAAAGCAGGTCAAAGTGGAGAGACTGTTCATCTATAAATATAGACAAGCACCCTACCCCAGAGTGGACAGGAGGAAGAGCTGGGCCGTGAAGGCCTGGCCTCCCTGGACAGCCGTGTCACAGCTCTGAGGGTCACCATGCCTCTGCTGTGACTACAGCCCTCACCCTACTTAACGACCCACACAGGCAATGAGGATGTGTCACATCTGATGAGGCAGGGCCACCACACAGGCACACAAACTTGATAGTAGGGGAGTGTCCAATAGACACCTGTCTCACATTTCAAATTCTCGCCACACAGGGTCCCCAGATGGTTTTAGCTAGTTCATTCCCCCAATAGACACCTGTCTCACATTTCAAATTCCCGCCACACAGGGTCCCCAGCTGGTTTTAGCTAGTTCATTTTAAAGACAGATATTCCCATCTTTCTGTCCATTGTAGGTGTTTAAAAATACCTGTCAATGAACAATGCACTCTAACCAGGATAAGCTAACTTGGGCAAATGCCCAAAGCCAAGGGCTAACTGACATTTCTAGTCGTAAGGACTTAAAGAAATGTTTATTTAGAGGTTACTGCTATGCACTTAAGAAAGATAATTCAAGGACACTTTAGGCAGCTACTTCTAATGTCAGAAAATAATTCTGTCAGACTATTGAGAGCAGGGCGGTCAGGGTTCGTCACGTACACCTGGGGGCTGTTTCTCAAACCTCCATCTCGTCAAGAGTTTGATCCAACAGATCATGTTTGTATTCAGGAAGCTCTTTCACCACACCAGGGGGGCTGTAACGTGCATGTGAATATCACATCTATTCATTACTTAGAAAGCAAGGAATAAGCAAGTCATTAGCTTATGACCGAAGACAGAGTGGTTCAAATATTCTACTGCAAACTTTCTGGGTAAATGATTGTTATCTCTATATTTTTTGAAGCAGATTTTAATTCCCTGCTTTGGAACCAAGATAACACTTTTTTGAATAAAGAAAAAAAATCACAGTGTGCTAGAAATTCTCTCGCAGATCACATAAAACGAGTCAGTTATTCCTCCAGATGTGACTCCTAGGGACCATATCTGTCTGCTTTTCACAGTGATCACACATGTGTCACAGGCTATGCATATTAATTTTAAGAAGATGGGGAGCTTAGACAAAGCTGTGTATTACTTGGGGGAATTTTGGGTAAATAAGAAGCTGACTTGCCCAGTGATATGCTTACACTTCTAGTGATTAAAGAACTTAGATGCAGGTATTTGTATAGTATTAGTCCAAATTTAAATCTATAGTCTGCATGTGCACAAATATCTGAAAGTTTTCCTGACAGATGCCCATGTTTTCATATCAGACTCTGCTCTTACACGTTTCACTTATCTTCTTTCTGTAAGTGCTAGTAAGCCTTCATCTGTCCCTCAGCAAAGTAAGGACGCACCAGATTTGGACTGGGCGCTGTGTCATCTCCACTGAGCTCTCTGCTTCTTGGCACACCCCTGGGCTCCAGTCTTCTCTCTGGGCTGCAACTGTCATGTTCAAGTCCTGCTGGCATGGAAAACAATCTCTGAGAAAGCCAGAGATGCACTGAGAACCAGCCTAGGAGATGGAAATGACCAAATTTTGCATAGTTTACAACTGGGTGCACAGTGGGTCCTTACCGCACTCATGTGAACTTTGTTTTTGCTTTCAAATATGAAGTGAACACAGAAAACATGAAGGAGAAGTTAAATTCCCCAGCCTCTTCTTTCTTTCTTTTTAAAAAATAATCCCTAGATTCAACCAGAGGCCCAGCCCAGCATCTCCACGGCTCCTGCTGTAATGAGGAACACATGGCCTTCGCTGCTTAAGAAAATGCACATAAATGACACACACTTCCAGCGCTCCCTGTGCAGTCCCCTCCTACGAATCCACATGGGGGCGTTCACCGGCGGCCACCTCCTGGTGACCCCTGAGTGCCAGAGCACAATATAATCACTGGCTTCAATTAAAACCACCTCAGCGAAAAACAAGTGCTCTACCTTTTTCTTTGTGAAGACTGAAAGGGAGAAACACACACATTCATTCTCTCTCTCTGCACCTTCTTTCCCCCGCTGGGCCCTAGTTTTAGTGACTTGTGTCATGAAGAGGGAACGGCCCCTCATCACCACCCAACACAAGAACGCTGCAGACACAGACCTTGCCACGTCGCTCTACCCTCACAGAACACGCACACCATGTCACAAGGCCAGACCTGGTCTTCCGACTTAGAGAATCTCTAAACGTTATTTATTCTCGATGTTGTTTCTGAAAACACCTAAAACATTACATAAGCATCGGAAAATGTGTCTATGTCAACAGACGCAAGGCTTCGAGCATCGTTTTCCTCTCTAGCTTATTCTCGAAAGGAGCGATGCCAGCTGATCAGCATTTCTGGTCAGGAAATCATTTCATTTTAAAGGTCTTTCTTTCATTTTCACCACCAAGATTTCCAATAATGAAACGTGAAGAAATTAAATAAAAATGAAAACAGATGGCGCAATCTTTTGCTTGGCTCTCACATATTGTTGAAGTGGAAATTTAGAACTCCCCAGAAATGAAATAAATGAGGAAATAATCATTAGTGACGGTGGGTAACAGAAAAGAAGTGAGTTATTGTCTAGATCATTGTAAGAAATTCAGTTTAAATCTAGGGACTTGAGTTACATGTGAACAAACGAGGACCCAGCCCGCCCGACGGTCAGGGATCTGCAGCTGGACGGTTCATCACAGTCAGCCTGCTTCTAGGAAAGGACAGCCTTGTGACCCAAACACAGAAGAGAGCGGCCGCAGTGTAAAGGGACCAACACAAAAATCAAGTTAAATGTGATCCGTGCCTCTCAGCATCTCCTCTGTTCCCGGGTCACCTGGCCGCCTGCAGAGAGGGCGGCTCTGTCGCCCACTCCAGCTCCTCCCGCAGACGGCCAGGGAGAACCCACGTACCCTGGGTCAACTGCTCCGCTGGCAGACATACAAGCACTGTTCAAAACCATAGTTAAAGAGAATTATCTAGGGTGTAAAAAAGTTTTCTTCTTTTATCACCCTACTTTTCGCTGGGGTTTACTTGTTAATGTGGTCCCTCTACTCCGGATAAATACTGACTTTATTTAGGAGCGTTTCTAGCCCGTATTCGTGCCTCCTGGACAATAGGGCTACACTGCTTTTTACATAAATCAGCCTCTTCAGGGTACTTTTTGCAGGCTTTTTCTCAAGCTAAAAGTCTCAGCTATCATAAAGGGAGAAAAGTCTCCGAGGAACTATCTCAGCAGTGATTCCTGACATTTGTTTACACAAGGACAAAGAAGATAGCCTTGCTGGATGGACTGATGCTTTCTTGAAAAAAAAAAAAATCCCATAAATATGAGACCAGAGGAACACACAAACCCTGCCTGCTAAAGATGTTCGTGTGTCGTGTGTGATGGCTTTGTGCCACACGCTCCCAGCCTGGCCCCGCTGCTTGCACTGTGCCCTACCGTGCGCTGTTCCAGGGACGGCTCCTCACCCCACACCATGGAATGACAGGTAGAGCCCACAATAAGGGGTATTTAGGGAAAACCAACTGCCACATGACCCCCCATCTGTCCAGGCAACAGCCTGCAGCCCCTTTCTGGGCTCTGCTCTGTTTAAACGCTCAGAAGCCAAGAATTTCTGAATGTTCCTCTCTTCATTTGGCCTTTTCAGATGTTGAGATCTTCTATGTTCCCAAAAAGTTAGATGGCTGTTCTTTCCACAGTTACTTAAGATTAATATCATTTACACAAAGAGAGATTATTTAAAAAAAAAAATTCCCTATGTTTATCGGATTACTCAGTATTTATACTGTCAACTTTGGGATAATGAGGTTCCCTCTGTTAGAAAATAATGGGTTCTTGATTCTTAATTTCTCTGTTTGGGAAGTTATTCCAAAGGCAATGCAGTGTTTGTTATTATCCTGAACAGACGATCATCATTTACAGGAAAAGAAAGTTAGCTTTGGAAGAAATAAGCGATCACATGGTGCTCACACAATGCTCTATCCATCTGGTTCTGCCTTTCACAGGTTCTGACACTGTTAAGAAATGAATGTTTAACTCATGATAGTTCCTAACATTAAACATAAAATGTTAGCATTCAGAGAGCTAGTCTTATTTGAAAAAATCTTACACACTGGAACTGTATTTTTCACAAAGAATATTTATACTTTTGGTTAATGTCTTCCTATTATTTGTGGGAAAAAAGGGAAAGGGAAAACTTAGGCTGTTTTGTTAAAGAGGAAACCAAAGATATCTAGGGAGGGGTATCTATAATTTTTTTAGAGGTTGAAATGTCTTTAAAAGAAGCAGGGGGCACAAAACCGCACTCATAGAAAACAGTTTCTAGGAGCATTCTGCCATTAGTGCTTTAAAATACGTGAATAATTTACTTCAGGTGGTGACTGATTTTTCTTCACTCATATATAAGTTTATTATTAGTTAAAAAAAATTAAGACCAGATTCAGAATGCCAGCATGGAAATCTTCTACCTATATTTTAGAAAATGTGTGAATTGCATGAGAACATGTATAACCAAAATATGCTATAAACCATGCTAACTTATGTTTTCCTGGAGCCACATAACACTACACTCATTTTTATACAGCAATGAGAAAAAGAATTGGCCTTGGAACATTATTCTTCAACAGCCTGCCAAGTATTATCAGCCTTCACATTATCTACTGAGCAGACTAGCTGAAGTTTTAGAGACTCAAGGGATAGAATATTAGTTTAGGGAGTTACAGAGTTACAGCTCTGTAGAATGAGGAGCCAGCTGATTTCCCCCTCAAAGTAAACATTTAGTACATTCTATTCTAGAGTCTCTGGTTGTTTAGCTGAAAACAAAGAAACAAAAGCACTACCCAATTAGGAATTCTTTTTACAATTATATTTTAGTAACACCTCCACCAAAAGCAAAATGCTGCCTCAACTCCTAAAGCTGACAGTCTCTTGAAAACAGGATTGAAATGTTTACCAGATGAGAGGTGGCTGAAGACCAATGTGTGTGCGGGCACTCTGCAGCCACAGTCCACTCCCAAGCACACAAAGGGCGCAAGGCTGTGAGCCCACCACCTTACCTAGCTAGTGTGATTTTATGCCCCATATCCCATAAGCACCGAATTCTGTAACTTCTTGAGGACGGCCCCCCAGTTTGGGGGAGAAAGAAGAGAGGGCTGGCATGGCTGCGTCTGAAGGGACCCTGCTCACACCGCGCGCGGAGGACGGCAAGGCTCTGTCGGAGCCACTCCCGAGCAGGCAGCTTTCTAGGAATCTCACCCCTTCCTGTCTGGAGTCCTGTGAAGGCCTCTCCCCCTCGTCCCTGGGGCTCAAGCCGGGTAACTGTGCTGAGAAGGAAGAGAGAAAGGACAGGAGGAAGGAGGGGGGCCTGGACCGACTCCAGACAGAAACAAACCAGATTGAGACAAAGGAAATGGACAAAATGCCTCTGCGACGAACTCCAATTAACACCAACTGTCCTTGGCTGGGTGTAGTGCCCAGTGAGGACAGGCACTACCCTGCCACCGCCACGAGGCAACAGCGGGAAACCCCAGACCGCCCGGTGTGGGCCCTGGGCTGGGGAGGGGAGGACAAAGGAAGCACACTGCATTCTGATCACAATGAGCACATTCCCTTTTTGTTATTAATGATCACTTACTGAACATGTGTGTTTCTGGGCCCTTGGGCCATTGCTTAAAATAATCAATTAGATTTAAGAGATAAAAGAAGAAGGCCTTGGCTTTGGTCTAATACACTTTGCTTCAGAAGTTTTTCAAGGCTGTATCCTTTCACCTAAGAATGACTCCAGTCTTCCCATGCAGATTGGTGCAGGTCCGCTTCCCTACCGTAGTAGGACTTGTTGATTTTAACAAAATACAACAACCGACACCAGTTTCAGCTGCAAATCTGAAAAAATGGACCATGGATATGACTGAGTTATTGTAGTCAGTCCCTAGAAGTATTAAAAGTATGAACAAAAGAGGCATGATTTTACATACGGAACGACGAGAAAAATGTGTCCAGATATGCTCAGTGGTTGCCCATGGGTGCTACTTACCCCCCCTTGTAAATTTCCTAATTGTTTTACAATTAGTAAGTACACTTTCAGTGAAACAAATATTCTGGGGGTTACATGGTTTGCTCACGTTCATCTGGCTTCATGTGAGAACTGCAAAGATTTGCAGGAGCATCTGGGCTGTGGCCCTCAGCCCTGAACCTCTCCCTGGAGACAGGAAGCGGAAATGGAGGCGACCTCCACGGACAGATTCCAGGGCTCATTACCCCAGGCTCTGGGCTGTGTTTATGGACTTGCACACCCACCCCAGAGGCCAACTTAGAGCACCTGGAGGAAATTCTTCAGAATGAAAAGCCATAAATTTGTGTTCCCCCTGAAACCTAGCTGAAGAGATAAACTTACAGCCCATACCAAAGAGCGATCACAGCTCCCTCGAGGACGCCTGCTCCTTGTCGAGGGAAGGATGACAAAACTAGGGAAGCTCATTTTGTCTGCTAGCTCGTATCCTGGGTCCTTGGGTTCCTAGGGCACTTTGAAGAGGTTTCAGTCTATTTTTAATATTAACTTTACAAAGTTTTAACATTTCAAAATGTTATATTCACCCTAAAAAAGGCTATAACATTACCAAGTAATTTTAAGTTTCTTTGTTTCCTGGCTGGAAATATAGACAAATTCAATGTATAACACTTTTCCCTCTCCCAGGGAAATAAGTAAACAATAAGATTTTAAAGATGCTGTTTACTTAAATAAAATAAAAGTAACTTCTAAAGTAGATTTTGAAGAGCATAGTAACCACAGTAGCAAGTGTTCTCTCTTCTCTCTCCCCCTGGTTTCTGAAGATAAGGAAACTGCAGCTCAGCAAAATTGACAAGGTTTTATGTCCAAGGCCACACGAGTAGGGATGCGGAGGGACAAGAACACTGGTGTCTGGCCTCTACAGTAACGCACTATTTCCTCTATAGTACAATGCACATCCTGTCTTAAAGAGCAAAAATCATCTGAGATAGAATTTAGTTTGCAAAGGAACTTGAGTGAAACAGTCTTCATACTTTATACAATTATGGTGATGAGTACTTGTGTGGTTTCTGATTATTCACAAGAAACCAAATCTCTGCACCAATATCTCCAATAGGGGCTAGGCAGTGCTGTTAACCCACTTGGATACTTTCAGAACAGGTTTGTATCATATTCTTTAGCAATGATATTTCTTTATCTATGTATTTAGTCTTCAAAATATTTCCCTTTAATTTATAAAATAAAAAATGGCACTGGTGAGAATCCATACTCCTAACCAGAAAAGAAAAAAAAAAAACCAAAAAGGGCTTGAAACAAATTCAAGAAATATAAAGCACCCAGTTCACTGTGTATATGGATCTGTTCAATGTTAAGGAGGGTCACTAAATGATGATTTTCCTTGGCGTGAGTCGGTGGACTGTATACAGCACTGTAATAGATTCCATCTGTCCTGTAAAAGGCTGTACTTATTTCAGAATGAGAACCAAACCGCTAATTCTACTATCTTATCAGTAGAACTGGGCTCTTCCACCAACTCTCATAAAAGATCATTTACGGTTCTTTCTGACTTCACCTTCTCTTATTTTTCCTAACGATTGCTTAGCAGTAAATCTCTCCTGGCTCATGGCTGTGCAAGTTACTGCTGATGGCAACCTTAGCAAACAAAACAGGCTCCTGTGCAGATTACTCCAAGCAAGACTGGCTCACAGCTGGACAGGAGGATGCCCCACCGAATGTGTCAGGAAGCAGAGAAATTGCCTTTTTCCAAAGTACTCTAAGAAGTGAAGTCCCAGATTGCTTGCAGGTGTAAGAAAGGCTTTGCAATCACCCTCTATGATTTGTCGGGCATTGTAAAGTTACTTTTGGATTTCTTCTGATATTACCCAAAATCATTCCTTTTCAAATCTGATACATATATATTTCCCCATGATAAACTTAATATCATAGGTGGAATAGAATATATTTAAATATCACTCTGAAATAACATTCAGGAAATTGTCTTGAACTTACTATAAAGTTTGGAAAGGGCTAAACAGTCCTTCTGCTACATACACACACTCACAACAACTAGAGTTGCTTTCTCTCATCTATTCTTTGATGAGAAGTGATAACTTTTTTTCTGTGAAATTCCATGAACCACCCATTTCTTCCCAAATCTGTGTTTCCTTGAAGAATGTCACCTAGAGCTTTCTAATAGTTTGAGAATAATCAGAACAAAAATACATCTAGAGAATCCAAAAATAGAATAGAATACTTATCCTCCAGGATTTTAAAAAGTGAGTTCCAGGGTGGCGCCTGTGGCTCAAAGGAGTAGGGCGCTGGCCCCATATGCTGGAGGTGGCAGGTTCAAACCCAGCCCCAGCCAAAAACTGCAAAAAAAATAAAAAAGTAAGTTCCATATTGTCCCTTCAGAAGAATTCTGAGGGAACTAAAATACTGCTGGAATTCAGAATTCCCACTACTATGTCTTCTTAAGAACCATTACTTTGGCCAGAAACGGTGGCTCACGCCTGTAATCCCAGCACTCTGGGAGGCTGAGGTAGATGAGTTGCTTGAGCTCAGGAGTTTGCAGAGCACGAGTGAGACCTGTATCTACTAAAAAATAAAAATAAAATAAAATAAATAGCCAGGCATTGTGTTGGTGCCTATAGTCCCAGCTACTTGGGGGTTAAGGCAGGAGGATCACTTGAACCCAAGAGTTAGAAGTTGCTGTGAGCTATGACACCCAGGGCAACAGAATGAGACTCTGTCTCAAAAAAAAAAAAAAAAAAAAAAGGAACCATTACTCCTCAGCAAAATCATTCATGAAATAATTTTGGTCTAAACTTTGGGGGAATTTATGATATCACTATTCTCACGTGGCAGACAGAGGCTGATGTTACTAACAGTTCTTCTCACTGACAGAAGTCACTTTCCATCAGGAGGTCGTTTGTATCACATGCCTTCACCCACCTAGCAGGGGAACTGCCAGCGCATAAAGGCTGTGGGGGACCCAGCCAGCGGTACACCTGCAGACAGGGAGGCCGCACCATTCTGAAACCATATAATTAACATAAATATGATCAAAAACTAGGGTCAGAACAACAAAGTCAGTATTCACACAGTCAAGGCTTACCTCCGTAAGGGTCCAATAAGCAAGGTGACTTTGTTTTTCTCTGGTATTCCCTGGACAAACATTCAGAGTTGACAGTGCCCTGTCCCCTCCAGAGGCTGCATGCGTATTTTCTGGGTCCCCGTTTTGATCTGGTACCCCTCCCCTCCTTTGGTGTGTCCCTTCAGCCCAACAGACCCCCTCCGTTGAGCCCACAACACACTGGAAGAGCCCAGTAAGGTGCACGTGCTCCCTTGGGGCTCCGTTTGCTGCCCACTTCTGAAGCACATATGTGAATAATGGTCGGCAAGGTAGTGAAGGCAAACATTAAAAGTGAACCTGGCCAGGACCGAAATTCTGGCAGCAACTATTCCTGCTCGTATGCAGGTGGCAGCCTGCATGAAATTCATGCCGCTGGCTGTAGGGTCTGGACAGATGTCAGAGGTGACTGCTGGAAGCTGACCTCCAGTGGGCATGGCAGGGTGCAGTAACACGGGACCCACAGACCTAATTCCTCCCTTGTCTTGGCTTTTCTCTATCCTACTGCCTTTTTCTCAAAACAGAGCTTTTAACTACTTGACAAATGACCTTTTCACCAGTTCTGTTTCAAGCCAGAGTCCAGCGCCCACATGCTCCTGTGAATATCATGGTGACATTGGGAAAAGCCCTTCCCCACATCACTTTCTAGCATCTTAGCAGATAGGTGCACTTCCTAGGACAAGGATCCCGGAAAGCTAAACACCCAGGCCAGGACACTGCCATTTTCTCAAGTAGTCTGAAAACCCCCAACAAAATTAAACCTGAAACAGATACAAAGCCCAACTAAAATCATAAGAAGGTAATTTGTAGCATAGATTACTTTAGACTATTTTATGCCATTTACAAGAAAAAGGGATAATCAAAAGCAGCCCTCAGATATTAAAAATGCCTTATGACACAGAGTGGCTCAGCAGAGCCCCATTCTCAGTTCCTCATCACATTCCTGGTGGTCCCCTGCACCCCAAATCACTTCCCGGCCCCTTCGCATGGTGGTCAGCACAGAACACACCAAACGTTCCTGTCTCAAAGCACACATCCATCAGCGAGTAGCAGCAGAGAGGGCAGAGGCACAGGGAAAGCAGCCACCCTCTGCAGGGCCCATGTACCTAGGTCGAGGATCCAGTACTTGCAGGTGCCTGGCTGGCCGCTGCTGTAGGCCGGGCTGACGGGGGACAGCGAGTCCAGCGCGTCCACTGGCTTCACTCCGTTTGGCATGGTGATGGACAGCCGATTGCGGGCCAAGCCTCTGCAGCCCTACCCTACTACTCCCTCTACGGAGCCCGAGCAGCCTGCTCAGCAGCAGCACCCCAGGACAGTTCAAATGACACTCGGACACAGACAGGGACACAACAGGGACAGGTACGCAGACGGAGATCAGGCGGCTCTGCTGGCGCCAGCCCACAGCCCGGCCGAGCGGCTCCTCTGCTGGGCTGGCTTCTGAGCGCTGCAGTTGGGTTTCACATGTGGAAATATCCAGACGCAGTGGATTACATTCTACCACACTGACTCTAATTGGAGCTCAAGGAAATTCTTAAGGCACCCTGGAAACCAGATGTCCCTCCCCTCCTGCACTAGCCAGAGCTGCAATTTCCTCAGTCAGGGAAACGCAGTGACAGAGGCCTCCCCACCAGGGCTTTCTCAACAGTCACGGACTTGGGCTTTGTGTCCATCTGGAGGGAGGTCCTCTGTGAGACGCACAACAAACAGCTCCTCCTGATGTGACTTGATAGAAGAGCCGGGGAGAGAGAGAGATGTAATGTGGTCTAATAGCCAACCGGTTACATCACTGTGCTGCAACGCAACTCCTTACTTATTAGAAACATATCTTCACTCTGCCTTACAGGAAGTGGCTGTGTAAGGGAAAATCAATATTCTTACATGTGATTTGTAAAGGCGTTCCTTGCAAAGTATATCTTAAAAGCTCATTTTTGTCTTCTTCAGAAATTGGGTATTTTCCTTAGCCTACATAAATTCTTACTGTTTGAAAGTTTCCATATGTTCCCTCCTTGTTTTGGACAGCACACAGGGGAATATCTAGAGTGGGAGAATCACAGAGCCTGGCTTCTCCACCCATGGGAAGTGTGTGCGCGCCCCTGCTCCCAGAGAGCCAGGCAGCAACGCTCGGCGCCCATCATCCCAGACTCTGAAGGCCCATCTCTTGCTTTGAGATGGAGCTGCCCGGAATATTCTCTATGCGTTTGATATTGTAATGTGGCCCTTGGTTAGTTAAAATATTTTTGAAGAGGTGTCATTTTGTTGAAAACTATACTTAGCTTACCAAAATCATACACTATCTTGAGTTCTTCGTGTTAATAATTCTTATCAGTATATTAACCTCATAGTGAAAATGATTTTATTTGTGTCGCTTTGTAACTTTTCTAAAAATGTTGCCTTTTTAACCTCCTCAGTTAAAAAAAAAAGTTAAATTTTTGGATCCTCCTGCAATTGTTGTTAAAAAGTAAATTTAAAAAATTCTCAGAGAAAAAGAAAACAGCACAGACTCCTACTTCCTTTCCGAGTTTAAGATAGTTAACAGCTATAAAATATAAGATGATATATTCTGGGCACCCAAAGAAAACTGTCTTGGATACTGTAATAACTCTCTCTCACAAACTGCTACAGAGGGGATTTGGCATTTATGGGCCCACATTAGGCCTCAGATTCTTCTTACAAGAGCAAAAGCAAAGCATAAGGTTGTCTTTCCCTATAAATGGTCCCATGATAGATCCAGATGGCGTATTTACGCCAGTGCTGAGAGAGGGGCAGTCTTCTGCACAGAGCACTTTTTATGCAAGAAAAGAAAACTTTATTACCAAATAAATAACCTCCTCTTTTGTTGGCAAAAAAAAAGCACTAAAAAATTATGACTTAAAGGAAATCAAGTTAATTGACATTCTCAGGTTTCATTTACTACAAGCTTTATTAAATAGTTTACTTTTTCCCTTTCCAAAACCGCAGACTTGGCAAGCAAGGGCCGTTAATTAAAAAATAAAAAAAGAACTGTCAGAGAAATTAATCACTTTATGTGTGATATAAATTTGATATGAAAGAGAAAGGGATTAAGCTTAAAAATGAATGAAATTATTTTGGCCAAAGAACTGTGGGAAATTTCCCCAGGGGCTGGTCTCGTCAAATTTCAAGTCCACATCTGTCAGAGATGGTGCCTGGCAGGAAGAAGATGGAAGAGAAAGAACGCAGCCTTTCCCATCCCTGCCTTCCTTCCTTCCAGCCATGGAAGTGTGGGAGGGCAGCGCATTCCACACAGAATGGGGCACTTTATACAGTGAGGGAAGATAAATTAGATTGATCAAAGGTGCCAGATGACCGCCCTGAAGGCCGACAGTCTAATCACTAGTTGAAGAACAGGGATGGGCAGGAACGCTGACGTTGGCAATGAGCCGGATGAGAATCAGCTGGGGCAGAGAAGGAAGAGATGCGATCCAAGGTTTATCTCAACAATGTTGGTAGGACCAGGAATCTAAGGGTCTGAACAGATTCAGTTCAAAAGAAAAAGACCCAGGATTTACTAACCTCAACAGACCACGGGAAGAAAAGCTGGTTCAAAACCAAGGCTGTGAGGGTGGGGAAGAGAAGGAGGTGAGAACAGAAGCGGTGATTTCAGTTACCTGGAGTAAGTCTTAGACAAAATAATAATGTAATGTGACCAGAAAGGAAATGAGAAGCCAGCAAGAGGCTTGGGAATGGAGAGAACAAATTTTTTTTTTTTTTCTAATAGTCAGAATTTTTTTTTTTTATAAATATATGTATTTTATTATTCTTCATTACATTATTTCCCCACCCCCACCCCTCCGTGGTAAGACAGAATTGATTTACAGAAAAGAATACAGAAAACACCAAAGCTCCTGGTAGAGGGAGAGATTTCAAGTCGGGAGAGAGATGCTCTCTCCGTTCCTCTCCCAGTCTTTCCCCGTCTCCTCCTCTAGGCCTCTAGCCTCAGGGTATATATAGGTGTATGGGTTCCTTGGCCAGGAAACAAATGAATACAGTCCCTTCCACCAGGGCAAGGTGAATGAGTGTATCAATGAATGGACACAGTCCATCCATGGAATTCAGGCCTAAGAAATTCACAAGAAACTGGCCTAGGCATAGGAAATGGGGGTTCCACATTTAGTCCCAAGTGTAAAGTGAGGGAGACACCAAGGCACAGGTGTCTTCTCAGCAGTTGTCCAGCCTTTTTGGCTATTGGAGCCTCTGGTGGGTGTTGTAGGTCCCCCTCCTTGCCTGTCATCCAGCCCACTGGCTCTTTAGCTGGCTGCCGCAGCACCAACACCACCAAGGAGGAGGCGGCAGGTCCGCCGGCTCCACTGAGCTGGCTAGGGTGCCAGATGTCCTGCATCAATTCTCCCTCTCCGAGTAGAAACCCCAACTGCTGTTAGGGGAAAGGGGCGAAGACTCGATCTAACTGCTTCCTGCTGGGTCGGGCGATGATAGAAGGGGGCAGTTAGGGTTTCTCCGGAGGGAGAGTGATACAGGGGTTCATGGACTGGAACCATCTTTATTGCGTGTGGCTTGATGACCTT
>CAUYRH010026437.1:0-15501 GCA_963574655.1 Perodicticus potto
AAACTTAAGACATGAAACTATAAAAATTCTAGAAGAAAGTGCAAGGAAAACTCTTAAAAGAATTGGCCTGGGCAAATACTTTATGAGAAGGACCACCCAGGCAATTGAAGCAGTATCAAAACTACACTACTGGGACCTGATGAAAATAAAAAGTTTCTGCACGGCCAAGAACACAGTAAGTATTGCAAGCAGACAGCCCTCAGAATGGGAGAAAATATTTGCAGGTTATGGCTCTGACAAAGGTTTAATAACCACAATCCACAGAGAACTCGAAAATATTAGCAAGAAAAGAACAAGTGATCCCATCTCAGGATGGGCAAAGATCTGAAGAGAAACTTCTCTAAAGAAGACAGGTGCATGGCCTTCAGGCACATCAAAAAATTCTCACTATCCTTAATCATAACAGAGATGCAAATCAAAACTACCTTGAGCTATCATCTAACTCCAATAAGATTAGCCCACATAACAAAATCCCAAAACCAGATATGTTGGCGTGGATGCGGAGAAAAGGGAACACTTCTACATTGCTGGTGGGAATGCAAATAAATACGTTCCTTTTGGAGAGAAATTTGGAGCATACTCAGAGATTCAAAAATAGACCTGCCATTTGATCCTATAATTCCTTTACTTGGTATATACCCAGAATACCAAAAATCACATTACAACAAAGATATCTGTACCAGATTGTTTATTGCAGCCCAATTCATAATTGCTAAGTCATGGAAAAAGCCCAAGTGCCCATCGATCCACAAATGGATTAATAAATTTTGGTACATGTATACCATGGAATATTATGTAGCCTTAAAGAAAGATGGTGACTTTACCTCTTTCATATTTACATGGATGGAGCTGGAACACATTGTTCTTAGCAAAGTATTTCAAGAATGGAAGAAAAAGTATCCAATGTATACAGCCCTACTATGAAGCTGATTATAGCAGAAGAAGATGGGGAAAGGGGTAAAGAGGGAAAGCAAGGGAGAAGGGGGTGGAGAGAGGATAAATAGTGGGATCACACTTATGGTGCATCTTAGAAGGGAAAGGTGAAACTTACTAAATGCAGAACACACATGTTTTCACCCTATAAACCAGAAAATCCAACGAAGGTTATGTCAAACAGTTGGATGAAAATATTTCAGATTGTATATGAAGCCCACACACTGTACCTCATGATTGCACTAATGTACACAGCCATTATTTAATAAAAATAAAAATAAATATTGTATTGGCTTGGCACCCGTAGCACTGTTTTTACAGTGCCAGCCACGTACACCAAGGGTGGCGGGTTTGAACCTTGCCCAGGTCAGCTGAACAACTGTAACAAAAAAATAGCTGAGCATTGTAGCAGGTGCCTGTAGTCCTAGCTACTCAGGAGGCTTATGCAAGAGAATCACTTAAGCCTAAGAGTTTAAGGATGCTGTGAACTTTGATGCCAGGGCACTGTAACGAGGGCAACATAGTGAGACTTTGTCTCAAAAAAAAAAAAAAAAAGTGTTATTTTAGCACTCCGAAATACTTGCTTCGACCTCTTGTTTTTGTTTTTTTGTTTGTTTGTTTTTTGTTATTTGGTAGAATTTAGGGGTTTTTACCCAAAGCTTCTTGTGATTACTTATGTAATTGGATAATGTGTCTTCTTCTAGATTTCCTTAGTTCTAGATCATTGTGAGATTTAAAATTCTGGAGATGGGTTAATTCTGGTTTTGCCATTGTCTTGTTATTATAAAGTTAGGATTGCATTTACTGTGTAAATCTGGGCAATGGCTGTTTCTTAGCTTCCTTTTTTATGAATGGAAGTGATCCTTCTTGGGTCAGACTTCTGGGTTTTGGGAGAGTGACTAAGATGATGGGCAGAGGGGAGAGGAAGAATGGAGGAGGAACCCAGAATTCCTGACACCTGTGTTCTTGCCTCCAAACCTCCAAACCCATCATCTGGAAATCAAACCACATAAATTCTTGACTTTCAGCCTTTTCAGTACTCATTATACCTCCCCAAATTGGCTGTTTTTTATGATTTTTTTTAAGAAACATGTGTAGTAGATTTTGGTGGGAAGGATGAGAAGCTACAAAAATATTATCTAACGTTAAAATGTTATGTTTTGGGGAAAAAAAAGACTACTTGGCATTGTTACAATTTATAAAAATACATAGAAATCCTAAGAGAAAATGTGATTTCTGAATAAGAACGGTCAAGTTAAAGTGATTGAGAAATACAGATGAGCACTGTGCTCTCACCTGGTTTTTTCTCACAGTGCGAAGTAGAACACCAGAAGATGACAACTTAAAATTTCATGGCTGATTTATCAGATCACAACCCACTCCAAAATTCAAAAATAAATCCACAATATAAATTGAGGAAAACTAAAGTTTATTCACTTTACAAGCTAAAAGGATCAAAGGTGACATTTTGAAATTGAAAGACCAGCTAAGAAGCTAAGTTAAGATGATATATCAGAAAGTTTTCAATTGAAATGTTGAAATTAGTGTTATAAAATACATAATTTGCATAAAGGATAAAGAAGGAAAAATACACTGGGTTTTTGAAAGTGCTACATACATATAAAGATTGGAGGTAGAAGTCATTCCACAACAACAACAATAACAAAAGCTTCCTTTGAATTTATATAAAGATTTTGTTTTGCTTTGCTTTGTTTTGTTGCTTCTTTAGGCTTAGAAATAAGCAAATATATCACAATCATTCTTAGAATAATAAATCCAAACATGCAACACATTTGTTTATTTCTTTATATAATATATACAATAAATGTAAAATATGAAGATAAAGAGCATCTTTGGCAGAACATTTTACTTTGACCCTTTAGATTGGATTTTAAGAAAGAAAAGTTGTTCAGTTCATTCTTGAGATTCATTTCATATCATAAACAAAAATGCTTCCAGATTTAAAGGAAAGACTCAATTATAACATCAGATGAGAGCGATAGTAATCCAAGCAGTCTTGCTGCCTACTCCCTACCCTCACCACCAGCAAAAAATGACTGATTCTATTTCTCTAAGAAAATCTCACACATGAATTTCAAAATAAGCAGATTTGTTATTTTGTAGAGAATTGGTGGCAATGAGCTCTGATTTCAGAACTGCCTGGTTGAGCAGCTAAGGGGGCAGTATCAGGGACTCAGGAATTCAGGCTCTCCTCTTAGAATGACACTATGTATTCTATTTTTATCTGTATAACTTCTAGAGCTGTAGCTCTCTATTTGCCAATATTTTAAAATCCTTTTCCTCCCTCTGCCCTCTCACTTAGGAAATCTGCAAAATAGTGCAACCAGTTCGAAGAGCGACCAAAGCTTTTAATATTTTATTAGACTTTTAAACAGAAAAATGTTTTAAGTACTTGCAGTAACTAAACAAGCTAACTCTGGTGCTAAAGAGTATGTTTGCTTTTTCCAGTGATACAATTCTTGTGTACAGATTATTGTGGCTCCCCCTGCTTGAACCACTAGACAGAGAGTAGAGCGGACTCATTATAGGGACATTTTACTTGGGCCAAGGTAATGTTATCCAGTTCCTCTCAAACAGTTTTACAAAACACCCTATCATTCAAAATCCTGAGCGTATACATGTGCACACACACATGAGCATGCACACGGGTGTGTAGTGAAGTGTGTGGAAGGAAATAGTCAAGTTTCATCTGGGAAAAAGGCAATCTTTGCAAGGAGAGAGGAAGGGGCACTCTCTTCCTTTATGCAACACAGGAGACCGCTGATTTATTGACTGTCCTGACAAAGAGCCAGGCTTAGAAGGAGAGCTACTCTCACTAGGACCATATTCATCTGAGTTTGGCAGGCGATAGGAGATACAGTTCCATAAGGGCAGGACTGGATAGTGAAGTAAAAACCTATATTTTTCAGGCAACTAGCCTTCCATTTAAACATCTATTTGCTACAGTCTTCCTTCCTCCTCCCTAAACCATACCTCTCTCTTATTTATACCTGATTCTCAATTAATTCCTATTAAAGGAGTATTTAATCACAAATACTTGGTTATTTGGTAGTATCTTTTTCAGAGGATAATAGGCAAATAGAGGCAGTTAAGGTGTAAAATAATGAAATATTTGTTATATAGTTGTAACTTTTACTCTCCCACAAGCCCCCACATTTTATAGGCACAACTAGCTACTAAACTGATTTCTGTGCAAGGCTGGTCTTGATTAAAACAATCTCTCTCAAGCAGTGCAGACTGCCACACCTTTTGAATAAAAGAAGAGCTCAGTAATTTCTTGTTGACTTGAAGTGACTACCATAGACCTACAAAAATGTATACGCCTCCTCAACTTGGCTGTTGTTGACAGAATAGCACTCATAAAATCACTCACTTGTAGACATAAACTAGGGACATCATGTCAACTGAAAGACATTATACAACCTATTCAAAGTTTTACCTACATAATTTTCCTAGTTAACAGAATCCCTAGCTTCCTATTTGACGTCTTTTTAGCATAGTGCCTAGGTAGTACGCTCAATAATTGACTTTGTCCAAGTTTCTGAGGCAAAAAGGAAACACCAAAACAAAATAGTTTGTTGTTGTTGTTGTTGTTTTGAGACAGAGTCTCACTATGTCACGCTCGGTAGAGTGCTATGGCATCACAGCTCACAGCAACATCAAACTCCTGGGCTTAAGAAATTCTCTTGCCTCAGCCTCCTGAGTAGCTGGGACTACAGGCGCCTGCCACAACACCCAGCTGTTTTTTCAGTTGCAGTTGTCATTGTTGTTTAGCTGGCTCGGGCAGGGCTTAAACCTGCCAGCTTTGATGTATGTGGCTAGTGCCTTAAGCACTGAGCTATGGGCATGGAGCCAAAATAATTGTATCAATTTTTGTTCTTTATTTTGTCCTATATCTTTTTTAATTGTAACTTTCTTATTTCAGCTAGTTGAAGACCAAAAATAGGAAGGGATAAAAGGCACTAATTTCAAAAATGTTTCCAGTATGATCAGCACCATCATTCCAAACATTGCGCCAAATTCTGAGACGTTTGAGGAAACAGAGGTTCAGATCAATTTATTCAGATTCTTTTCTCTAAATATAGTTCATCTCTCTCTACTTCTTTCCTTCCTTCCTTCTTTCCTTCCTTCGTTCCTATCGCTTATCTAGTTAGCTACTCTCTCCATCGTCTATCTAGCCTAAAGATTTATATGGAATATTCAAAGCCCCTTTATTTGATCTTTATAAAGTTTACAAAATAAGTTAGTTCTAGCATTTTTAAAGGAAATAATTAAGTCACATATAACCATCTGAGAGGCGGATTAGGTCATCCACTGCCTTCCCTACAAATTGCTTTTAAAATATCCAGAAAAAATTGAAACAAAAATCAAGAAGACATTTTAGCTTATGTCTCAAACTCTCCTAAAATTTTTGTATGTGTAAGAAATATATTTGACACAAACTATTCACATTACACATCAGACCACATGACAAAATATCAGTGTCTAGACATGGAGGAAATTCTAAAGGAATAAGAACAACTATGATAACTAGGAAAAAAACCAATCAATAAATGATTTAACTGTCATCAGAATTGATTGTTTATACATTTAATCAAAATAAAGAAGGCTTGGCTCAGACTCCAGCTATCTATATTTAGTCATTCTCTCCTTGAGCACACAAGGAGTAGTCAATCTAAACTACACATCATATACAGCTCTCTCCTTGACTGCTGCTTTTTGTGTGCCTATTCATTCTTTGTACAAAGCCCAGCCTATAGAAGGATTGGCTTTGTTGCCAGAAGGCGTCTCATAACAGTGGCTTTGAATTCTCCATTTAACTCTTCAACTAATTAATATTCTATGTAGCCAAAATCCAGCCTGACTCAGGGCCATGGCTTAAAGGGCACATGTATTATGACCACTGCTTCTCAATCAATTCATTATTTAGGCCATTAATTTCCTTCTTGCCAAAACGTTTGTCATCTGATGCTTGGGATAAGCTAATATTAGCTGCAAACATGTTTAATAACAGGTTCATTGTCTATAATTGCAGGTTAAAACCAGAGACAAGTGTTCAGAAAGTATGTATTTCAAAGAAAAGAAAATTGTATAAACTATTTGGTATAGAGACATTCTAAGAGAAAATGTTCATTTGGCTTTGTTATTTTTAAGTAAAATTCCAGTCATTTTCTGGCAATGTGACATTATTGATCATTTGAGAGAATGAATATATAGTATAGAACTTTGCAAACTGTACAATGTGATACAAATGTTAGATTGATTTATAAATGCTATTGCTGAAACGAATTCTTTTTGACTTGACACAAGAAAGGATATTTTAACACCTAAAATGTGCAAGATGGACATAATATGAGGAAAAATATATTTAAATATATTTATCATTGTTATTGCTCATATTGTTTATATTTTTATTATTTCACTGTGTCATAGATAAATCTTTTGGTACCTAAGTGAGAACTAGCATTTGGGAATGTCTAGCTTAAACATTATATGGATTCACTGTGGGCAGATAAAGAAGGATTATGGTATCTATGCCCATGGTATTTATATACACTACTTGTTTAACAGTGGTGTACTAGTTGCTGAATTAAAGAGGACTTACACATATGAATGCCAGGTGGCAAGAAAGTAGACAAATACATACCATCATATAAGATTATAGAATTATTAATAACAGGTTAAATATGTGTCATTTTTAATTCCATGACATTCTATTTTTTTTTTTTTTTTTGGCCAAATTCTCTCTACTTTTGGGGAATAGTAAATCACATTTAATCATTAGACTGGCCTTTTTAAAATACCTAAGGGTAACTACTATAAAATTATTAGCCCATCTTTAACTTTTCCTTTACTGCGAGAACAAAATTTTCATAGTTTTATTGTTTAACTAGGTTTAAAATATCAAAAATATATCCTAGGAAATAGTTCTGTTGTGAGCTATTTACATCTTAGTATAAATATGTCTGTCTTCTCTCCTATCAGATTTGCAGTATTAGAAAGACTAATATTTCACTGTGAAATTGAAGGGTTCTGGCAAATAGAAAAAAAGAAAACCAAAACTGGAGTTGATATGGAAGGCACAAAAAATATGTGCACACATATGTATATGCATACATATATATTTTCCTTTACAAACATACACAGACAAAAACATGCACATATTCTTCTGTCATTGGATCCTCATACCACCTCCTACCACCAAACACATACTTGCATCGAATTCTGGCTATTCTCCCTCTGTACCTAGGTATCCAGGCTGCAGGCAAGTTTTTGGCATCAGTCTACAAGATGGTAAATGCCTAGATTAGTTGCCAAAAATAAACCGTTGCATGGGCTAAAGCTTAAACTTGTTTCCTCCTACTGCTCCTCTATTCCATGAAATGCCTGCTGAAAAGCTTCCCAAATGTGAATTTACTAAAAGGGTGAATAAACTTGCAGGGATCAGCCTAAAGTTTATAAACCAGTGCTCCTCAATTATTAATTCGTCAGAACCTGTGAGTCAATGACAGGAGCTATTTACTATGCTAGTAAAGTCCCTATAGAAATGAGTGGTTATTTTAAAGGGTCTGAATCTGAAGTACATATAAAAAGTTATTTCAATTCAGTTAAGGCCAAATAGACTCTTCTCTTAATTCTCATTGAATTTCCATAAAGGGAATCCCTACTTCTCTCTTCTCCTCACACTCTCTTTGTTTCGTTCTTCTAACCTATGTTTTGATAGATTATTTTTTTCTATTGAAGTAGAAAATGTCTCAGCATGTACAAGCCTTTAGAATACATAATGGAAGATAAGAATGAGAACTGTACCCTTTTTTCATGGTTAAACTCAGAAGAAAGACTCTTTAGGAGCCTTTTAGTGACTTGGGCTACCATGATCATTTCTGAGGAAAAAGTTTATGAGTTAGTTGCTTTGAAAGTTTGACTGATTTCTTCTTTCCCAGTCCTTCAGTCCACTGCTTATGACCCAGCAAACAATTCTTACACCCTAAAACCAGTTGTGGAATTCTAGGAGTTGAATAATTACTTTAAAGTTGTGGAGAAGAATAATTTTCAGACTCAGAGTTTCACATACCAGTTCAATAAAAAAAAAAAAAAAATAGACCAACACAAAACTGCTCAATTTTTACTCTTCCAGATTATTACATACATGTATTTAATGTCATCTGGTGATACCTGTGACTTGACACAATAAACGATATTTTAACAACTAAAAAGTTCAAGATAGACATAATATGAGAAAAATGTATTTATTTTCTATTTATTTATTCATTTATTTATTTGCATTTTTTTTTTTTTTGGCTGGGGCCAAGTTTGAACACACCACCTCTGATATGTATGGCCAGCACCCTACTCCTTTGAGCCACAGGCACCACCTGGAAAAATGTATTTAACATTATGTTATTGCTCATATTATTTATATTTTTTATTATTTCACTGTGGCATACATAGATCTTTTAGCACCTAAATGAGAACTAGCATTTTGGAATGACTGGCATAAACATTATATGGATTCACTTTGGGTAGATAAACAAAGATTATGGTATCTATGCCTATGTCCATGATATTTATATCCACTACTTGCTTAACAGTGGTGTACTATTTGCTGAATTAAAGAAAACTTACACATATGAATTTGTGATCAACAGAATTACCTTGCTCATGGATAAATAGACCTATGTGTTTTTTGCATTTGAAGAGTGACACACACACACCCTATTACTGAAGGTATTGTGTCCTTTTTGAAATTATTTCATTAAGAATCCCTTCTTGGTGCTAAAAACAAATATTTTTTTAAAAGTTAAAATGCCTCTGAAGAGTTAATCTTACATTATAAGGTGTTATCAGTTGCCTGTTCTTTATGTAAAAGACTTTCTTCCTAAAAATTAGTTCTACCAATGGCATTAAAAGAATAAAAGCGTTAAGGAGCAAGATGGCAGCTGAGTAATAGTTTCTTTGCAACCGTCCGCTGTGAAATTGGGAAGAGAAGACTCCAGGCACCTCTGGTTTGTGGGTTCTGCACAGAAACATCCTTTTAGGGACAGAGGGAGACAGTGGGAGACTTCTAGACCCCAGGAGTAGGACAAAAGCAGTGGAGAAGAGGCAAGTGGTTGCGTTCAGTCTGAGGCTGCCACAGCTGTAACTGCAACAGCAGTGAGATTGCAGACAGGGAAAGCAGTCCCTGTAGCTTGTTTTGTTTTTTTGGACTTGGATTTTTCTTTTCTTTTTTTTTTTTTTTCTTTATTCACTTTTCTAGTTTAAATATAATTTTCTATTGTTGCCTTCTTTAATAATAAGAACTTCATTTTTGCTAGTGTTTCTTCTCCTATTATTTGGTTTTCCTCCCAATTTTATCCTGTAAGGTTTTCTGTTTATTTCAGTTTGATTTATAGTATTCTTGTGTTTCCTCTCTATTTGTGGAGGTGGAGTACCATGTCTGCTCAGGCTGGCAATGAACTGCTGACCTCAAGGAAACCCCCCCATCCAGCACCCCCCAGAAGTTGGGGTTTTTAAAGGAATGGGTCAAAGTATCCTACTGTACACCTTTATTACTCCTGTATCCCTCTTTATGTGCCTCTCTCCTTTTTGTATATTTTCCCTTTTACTCACCACCTCTCCTTTCTTTTTCTTCTGTTTTTAAAATCTTTTTTTCCCTTCCTGCTCTTCAAATTTCCCATCCTTTTAGTCCTGTACCAAAAGATCTCATTGAAACCGTAAGCCAGAGGCATGGTAACTTAAAGAGCAAGAGGAAGTGAAAGGAAACATAGGGCACTGAAACAGATAAAATAAAACACTCATGAAGAAGAATCAACAGGGAAATCCTGGCAACATTAAAAACCAGACCATAGCAATCCCTCCAAAGACCATGAGGTAGCTACTGCAGAGGATTCCACTTATAAAGAAATGTTAAAAATGACAGAAGGGGAATTTAAGATACATTTGATGAAAACAATGAAGGAAACTTCTGAGAAAGTGGAAAATGAACAGAAAACAATGAAGTAAATTACTGATAAAGTAGGAAACAACCAAAAGGAAATCCAAGAACAGAATCAAGTAAGAGATGAATTATATGAAGAATACCATAAGGATATAGCAGAGCTGAAGGAATTGAAGCAGTCAATTAGGGAACTTAAAGATGCAAGATAAAGTTGCAAAAGTTTAGACAATGCAGATAAAAGAATATCAGAGGTAATGGACAAAGCTCTTGAGATAACGCAGGCAGTTAAAGAGGGGAAAAGAAGAGATGGAAAGCATTTTTTCATGTATCTGTAGGTCATGTATCTGTCTTTTCGAGAAGTTTCTATTCAAGTCTCTTGCCCACAATGACATGGGATCACTTGTTCTTTTCTTGCTAATATGTTTGAGTTCTCTGTGGATTCTGTTTATCAAACCTTGGTCAGAGACATAATTTACAAATATTTTTCCCCATTCTGAGGGAGGACTGCTTGTTTTATGTACTATGTTCTTGGCTGTACAGAAGCTTTTTAGTATGAGCAAGTCTCAATAATGTATTTTTTATGTTGCTTCAATTGTCTGGAAAAGCAAAGCACACACTCAAAGAATTATTGGACTTCACAAAGCATTGAAAAATGTGAGTTACACGTATCCCATAAGGTGAAGAAGAATGCCCCAGGGGAATGCATGCCATACTGGAGAATATTATAAATGAAAAATTCTCAAATATCACCAAAGATTCTGACAGACTCCTTTCAAAGAGCTATCGGACCCCTCAACTCTAATAGAGCTTCTCCAAGACACATTGTGATAAACCTTTCCAAAGTCAAGACAAAAGAAAAGATTTTGCAAGCTGCCAGGAGTAAGCGCCAATTGACCTACAGGGGCAAATCTAACAGGGTGACTGCAGACTTCACTAGAGAGACTTTTCAAGGTAGAAGATGATGGTCATCTATCTTGAATCTACTTAAACAAAATAATTTCCAGCCCAGAATTCTATATCCATCAAAGCTAAGTTTTAAAATTGACAAGTAAATCAAATCTTTTGCTTATATGCAAACATTGAAGAAATTTGCCACAACAAGATCAGCTACTTCAGGAAATACTTCAAACTGTTCTACACAGTGACGATCACAATGGACCACCAGCAAAGTAAGCACCCATAAATTAAAGGACAGAACCTAGCCCCCACAATGATGCAAAAGATAAAACTAAGCAAAGGACTTTTGCAAAATAAGATGAACAAAATGCTACCACACTTATCATTTATCTCAATAAATACTAATGGTCTGAATTCCCCACTGAAGAGGCATATATTGACTGATTGGATTAAAAAACACAAATCATCCATTTGCTGTCTGCAGGAAACACACCTACTCTCAAAAGACAAATTAAAACTCAGAGTTAAGGGTTGGAAGACAATTTTTCAGGCAAACAGAATTCACAAGAAAAGAGGAGTCATAATCTTATTTTCAGATACAAGTGGATTCAAAGCAACTAAAGTCAAAAAGTCAAAGATGGACACTTCATATTAATCAAGGGAAAAATATAACATAATGATATTTCAATTGTAAATATTTATGCAGCCAACTTAAATGCTCCCAGATTCTTGAAAAAGGCCTCACTTAGTCTGAGCAATGTGAAATCCACTAACACCACAATAACAGGGGAATTTAACACTCCTCTTACAGAGCTGTACAGATCCTTTAAACAGATTAAACAAAGATATTACAAAACCCAAAGAAAAGAAACAGCAGAGGATATTAACAAATGAGGGAGCATACCGTGTACATGGCTGGGAAGAATCAACATTGTTAACATGCCGATACTTCCCACAGCAATCTACAGATTCAATGCCATCCCTATTAAAATACCAAAATCATACTTTCAAGACTTGGAAAAAAACAATTCTTCATTTTGTATGGAACCAGAAAAAACCCTGTATAGCTAAGGCAGTTCTTAGTAATAAAAGCAAAGCTGGGAGCATCAGCATACTAGACTTTAGGCTGTAAAAAAGCCCATAGCGGTCAAAACAGCATGATACTGGCACAATATAGAGTCATAGACATTTGGAATCGAATAGAAAACCAGGAAATGAAACTAACATCTTAGAGCCACTTAATCTCTGATAAACCAAACAAGAACATACACTGGAGGAAAGAATCCCTATTCTAAAATAGTACTGGGAGAATTGTCTATCCACAAGTAAAAACTAAAACTGGACCTGAATCTTTCTCCACTCACAAAAGTTGATTCAAGATGGATAAAAGATCTAAATTTAAGGCATGAAATGATAAAAATCCTCAAATAAAGCATAGGAAAATCACTTGAAGATATTGGCCTGGGGAAAGACTTTATGAAGAAGACTTCTGTGGCAATTGCAACAACAACAAAAATAAACAAATGGGACTTAATTAAACCAAAAATACAGCTAAGGAGATAACAACCAATGCAAATAGACAACCTACACAATGGGAAAGGGTATTTTCATATTTTGAATCAGACAAAAGATTGATAACTAGTATCTATTGAGAACTCAAATTAATCCACATGAAAAAGCCAACAATCCCATATATCAATGGGCAAGAGACATGAATGGAACCTTTTCTAAAGAAGACAGATGAATGGCTAACAAACATATGACAAAATGCTCATCATCCCTAATTATTAAAGAAATGCACAACAAAACCACCCTGAGATATCACCTAACCCCAGTGAGAATGGCCCACATCACAAAATCTCAAAACTGCAGATGCTGGCCTGGATGTGGAGAGAAAGGAACACTTTTACACTTCTGGTGGGACTGCAAACTAGTGCAACCTTTTTGGAAGTAAGTTTGGAGAACCCTCAAAGAACTCAAGCTAGATCTCCCATTTGAACCTGCAACCCCATTTCTAGGCATCTACCCAGAAGGAAAAAAAAATCCTTTCACCATAAGGACACTTGCACTAGATTGTTTATCACTGCTCAATTTGCAATCGCCAAAATATAACAGCCTAAATGCCCATCAACCTAGAAATAGATTAACAAGCTCTGATACATGTATACCATGGAATACTATTCAGCCATTAAAAAAGATGGAGATTTTGCATCCTTTGCATTAACCTGGATGAAAGTGGAACACATTATTCTCAGTAAAGCATCACAAGAATGGAGAAGCATGAATCCTATGTACTTGATTTTGATATAAGGACAATTAATGACCTAGTACATGGTGGAGGGGTGGGGGAAGGGGAAAGCAGAAAAAGAGAGAAGGAGGGAGAGGGCAGGAGAAAGGAAGAGCAGAGAGAAGGAAGTGGGAGAAGGAAAGAGCAGAGAGAGAGAATGAAGGGGGGTGAGGGGGTCTTGGTGTGCAACACCTTTTGGGAGCAAGACACAATTAAAAGAGGGACATTACCTGAGAAGTACAATCAGTGTAACCTGGTATATAATACCATCAATGAATCCCCAACAATAAAAAAAATTAAAAAAGAATAAAGGTTTTAAAATACTGAGGAAAATGTTTAATTACTAAGAAGAAATGCTGGAAGATAAAAGGAACAAGCAGAATTTCAACATAGATGTCCTTAAAATGTGAATCTTCTAGGCATCTAGAAAGCAAAATATGGGAGCATCAGAAGCAGGAAATCTTTTGTCAAAATTGTAATTTTGCATAATGTGTTATGAAGACAGATGATTTTTTTTTTTTTTTTTTTGAGACAAAGCCTCAAGCTCTCACCCTGGATGGAGTGCTGTGGCGTCACAGCTCACAGCAAACTCCAGTTCCTGGGCACAAGCGAGTCTTCTGCCTCCGCCTCCCAAGTAGCTGGGATTACAGGCATCTGCCACAACCCCCGGCCATTTTTTGGTTGCAGCCGTCGTTGTTTGGCGGGCCCGGGCTGGATTCGAACCCGCCAGCTCAGGTGTACGTGGCTGGCGCCTTAGCCCGTTGAGCCACAGGCGCCGAGCCGAAGACAGATGATTCTTAAAATCCCCATTTTTCAGATTTTTCTGCTCATTTTATACACTCTGTCCCCTATGACTCACACTGCAAATATTTTCAGAATATGTGATGTTAATGAGTAGTATTATTTATTCGAAAATAATGGTTTTCTACCAAGAATATCATGAGGTATGGACGGCTAATTGCAGGGCTTCTTAAGCACCTAGCTGTAGATCAGCCTGACATAGTATATAAAAACTCTCTACCGTCCCTGAATTCTTCTGTTTCTTATACTAGTTCAAATTTTTATAGAGGAATCATTGCTTTTGTTTACTCTAACCACCTATATCTTCTAGATCCCCAAAAAGGAGCATGTAAATCTAACCAGGTTCATTCATGTAAATCCACATTGTTACCTGCTTTGGTTTCTTGATATTTGTTAATACACACTACTTGGAAAAAAATGACTGTTCACTCAGATGAAAAATCCATCTTTAAATCTTTCGAATGTCCCCTTTATCTCCTTCCCAGAAGTTTAAGGACCTTTTGCTTCCCATGAACTCTTGATTCTACTGATGTGGGTGGGTATGTTAAGCCATACTGTGATTCTTGACTACATCCATCAAGCCCTACAGGACCCTGGGCTTCTCTTAATACTTTATTGAATCTAGTTGGATAGTATATTGCAAGACAATTATGTCTTTACATGTGATGAAAGTGAAGATTATACTCATAATGGCCTAACAATATTCCCTACACTGTTGGAAGGAGAAACAATCATGTATCTATGATATGGTATAGGAGTTCATTCATTTAACAAACAATGAAGCATTGTTTATCATGTAATTCCTTTCATAGTCTCAAGATTTTACTCATAAATGTGAGAAAAATTGAAATGTACCACTTTGGGGTTAAGATAGCTTTGAGACTCCTGCAAAAGTGGAAATCATTGCGATGGAGCAAAACCTTTAATCACTGTCTATTCTTCAACTACCTTCCATTGGCTACATCAATTTTTCGCTGTGCTCCAAGAATTGTTGACGAGCTGTTTTTTCCCCATTTTCCAAACTCAAATGCAACCTGATTTTTTTAAAGTCTACTTTTTTCCTAGATTCAAATTAAATGTATCATAACATCAAGCTTATTAGACAAAAGTAATATTGCCATATAAAATACAAGTTGTTCTGTGATTTTATTTGCCAAATTTAGCATGCATTAATAGGGAAAATATGTGGCTGTATAGTACAGCCTTTAAGTGTCTGACAGACTTTGGTTCATACTCTGGTTGTGACATATAACAGTTAACCTTAATAAAATTACTTAGCCTCTAAATCTTAGTGTCTTCTCTTCAACTATAAATGGAAATTAGATAATATTCATTTTATTGAGTTTTCTGACACTAAATTAAATCATCTACATAAATTGGTAAAAACCAATGTTCAATAATTATTGTTATTCTTTCTTTTTCATTGGATACCCCTGCCTCATAAAAACTAGTTTAGAATAATATTACAAAGAACACAAGTATTATACTATCCTGAAGTCAAAAGGGGAAAAGAATGAGAAATTTTAAGAAAGTATTTACTGAGTACTACTTTCATGAATGCTGTGCTAACTGCCTCAGTAAGTGAGAACTAGGTGACAATAAGTATGTCTTCTTTTGTTATTGT
>CAUYRH010026439.1:0-17877 GCA_963574655.1 Perodicticus potto
CATCACAGCTCACAGCAACCTCCAATTCCTGGGCTCGAGCGAGTCTCCTGCCTCCGCCTCCCAAGTAGCTGGGACTACAGGCGCCTGCCACAACGCCCGGCTATTTTTTGGTTACGGCTGTCACTGTTGTTTTGGCGGGCCCAGCTGGATTTGAACCTGCCAGCTCTGGTGTATGTGGCTGGCGCCTTAGCCGCTTGAGCTACAGGCGCCAATCCCGAAGGGTGCTCAGTGGCCACTGAATACAGCTGTGAATCACACTTCTTCTTCAGTAACTCAAAGAAGCCCAGTGGTGAAGCCACCCAAATCTCACATGTCCACCTTTAAATGAAGTTTGTGGGAGTCCATTTCTACCCCTCTAGACACTGCCATTGCCTGTACCACCTTCACCCATTTCTGTGCAAGTATTTTCTACCTTGGACCAGTGTCAAGTGGCCACATGTTGAGGTGATCCTCACACTTGGGCTTCAGTAAACTACATCCAAATCCCTGTGTCACCTGCCTCTGCCTAGGTGCTGCACATAAGCTGGTCATGCAGGAGACTGCCAGGCACTGTCGCAGCATTCGGGTACTTCCTAAGGAAGGAGCTTCCACTGGGCCTGGGCAGCTGCCTCTCTCTCTCTCTCTCTTTCTCTCTCTGTATCTCTCTCTCTCTCTCTCTCTCCATCCTCTTGCCTCAGGAGTCAGCCCCCTGCCTCAGCCTGAGGCCACCTGTACAATCCCAGGATGCTGGCAAACAAAGCCTTGCATTCAGACGTTAACTGTTGCCTTAGCGTGAATGGCTCCTTAGGACAAAGTTTGCCCAGCGTGTTGTTTGTTTATTTGTATTTGAGGGGGAAATCTGGAGTGAAGAGAAAGAATATTCATTAATATAGTTCATCATATATCATTCCCTTTCGTTACCTTCCTACTTCACTCCCTCCTTCCCCACGCCACTTTCAACTTAGAAAAGATCTACAAAGAAGAAAAACCAAAAAATGGAATAATAAAACAAAGCATGGAGGAATTCTGTTACAAAATAAATAGCAAGTGGCAAAACCAAAATCAAATTCTCAAGCCAACAGGGACTGACTGTAGTTTGCCCAGAGAGGATTCTTAAAATAAATCTTCCTTCTCCCTTGAGATGTTTTCTAGGATTTTTTAGTCTGGATTTTTTGTTAGTCCCATTAAAACCAAGGTTTCCAATTAATTTATAATAGTTTAGCCACTTGCATCAAATTCAGAAGCCACCATGTTTGACACACTGGTTTGTCTATCCAAAGCCATTCCCAGTGTCTTCCTTCTCCCTTGCCACCTCCTACTACAGAGGCTGGAATGCTAAATGTTCAGTCATGACCTTTCAGCTTCCCTTGCAGCTAGGACAGCCATATGATCTAGCCAATGGCATATATGAAGAAGTGACTGCTGCCATTTCCAAAAAGAGCATGTTAAAGGGGTCAGGCTCAGCTGTCATGTGCTTGTGGCCTTTTGTATCTTCCTCCTTTTTTCCCCCTTGGGATGTCAACATGATACCCAGGGATCCATCAGCCATCTTGGAACATGAAGTGATAAGATGAGAATGATGACATGGCCAGAGGGAAAAAACAGAACAATCCTGGGTCCACGACAGCCTGATGAAGCACTGTGCCAGGCCTGCTCTTTTCACTCCCACCTTTATTCGTAAATGAGACAATTTCCTCACCTGTTTAGCCATGGTTAGTCAGATATTGTGTGAACAGCAGCCCAATCCATTGCCACCTAACATTGTCACTTCTGGATCTGTGAAATCAAGTCACTTTTCCTCTTCATCTCTAAAGGAGTTCTGCTTTTTTTTAGCTTTAATTTTCTTTCTGGTTGCTGTTTTTAAGGGATTCGCTCTGAGAATTTAATTTTGACAATGTCAATGCTTATTTGTCAGTATGCCATTGACTTGAGTAAGTACATCTGTCCAGAAAACAACGCAGCCAGAAACTGAAATGAACTTAACTAGCAGTGCTGGCAGAATTTGATCATTAGGATTTGAGGTTTTAAAGTTCTTGGCCACTTTATTCAGAAACCAGTGTAAGCAAAAGCTACTGTTCCAGAGGGAAAAAATTAGATTTTTCTCCCCCCATATAATCTACCAGCTTTCTGAACCAGTTCAGGAAACTGGAAATGGAGGGATTCCATAGATACATTTATTTATAACAAGAAGAAGAAGAAAAGACCCTGAAGAGCAGATGCGTGTAGTTGGAAAAGACTCACACCTGCTGGTGCAGGCAAAAGAGATCCCACTAGAAAGTACTACTTTCCAGGTTTTTGTGGGATGTTTTGCACATTCTTCAAATTCAACTTGTAACCAAGAAATAGTTTCTTAAAGAATTGCTATTGTTTTCTGGTCCAGCTTAAATTCAGCCTACTATAAACTGCTTGACATGCCAGCCAAAAAAAAAACTCCCTGAAAATTCATTCCTTTTTTCAAAATGTGAAAGTCATTGTCTAACTATGTTAAATACTCAGGCATTCCTGTCCCCCAAATCTCCACTCATATTACTCAGCAAGCTCCCAGAAAAATACTCTCAGATGAGAAGCCAAGCAAATATTGTAGAGAGGGACAGACACCACCAGAGGCTGCCCACCACACGGACTTGGTGACCACGAGGGTGCTCGGGGAGCATTTTTTCAATATTTTGGATACTCACCTAATGGTTATGAATGGGCATAGGAAAATAATCTAACAATAAAAAGGGGAAAATAGTATACCCAACAGTGGGTACAACTGTGATAAAGGAAAAATATAGAAGAAAGGCAGTGAGCCTTAGTGGAATTAGTGCCAGCCTGCTATGTGTCGGATTCTAAACTCAGTATCCCCATTTTTATAAATAAGGAAACTGAGTCTCAGAAAGTTAAGCGATTTGTTCAAGAACACATAGCTAATAAGCGACAACAAAGTCAGGTCTATCTGCCTTTTCTCTTTCTGCTACACTTTGTTGCCTCTCAGCTGTATTATAACTAAAAACAATACACAGGCCTAGAGAAAAAGTAGAACCAAAGAAACAAAACTGTAAACATCTGTGGCATCCGTAGCCACGGGACACATGAGCTCACTGCACTGAATGAGACCTTGCAGATGTCAAGGAGATTCCATGCTGCCAAATCCTCGTCTCTGGGTCCTCAACTTCCTCTCCTTTCCAATGACAGCTGACTGTTTCCCCCTCTGGAGACATCCTTTCCCTGTCCTCCATGATCAGTGGCTTCCAGGACACCCCATCCAGGGTTTGTCTTCCATATCATCTGCCTCACCCTGTCTGTCTCTCTTGCCACTTCCCCCTCCTTTGCCAAACTCTAAATGCTAAGAGTGTTCCAGAACCCAGGCCCTGGCCCTCCTGCTCTCCTTCTGCCTTCCTTCCCCAGTTTAGCACATCCAGTCCTATGATGGCAAATCCCATCCACATGAGAATGGCTCCCAAATCCACAACTCCAGCCCCCCTTTCTTCCGAGTGCCGGGGTGTCCAGCTGTCCACTGAACATCTCTAGTGGGACCCAAAGAACACAGATGTCTGAGGGGCGCCTGGGGAAGGAGAAGACATTTTAAGTCTGCAAAATTATAAAGAACAGAACCAAGAAATAAGTTGCATCGTGGAAGCCAGGAGAAGAGAGATTTTCAAGAAGAGAAATGTCCATCAGCATCAAGTCAAGCCATGGCTGAAGAGAGTCTATTTTTCTCCTCTTATAATGAGATCACCCCCTGCTGATTAAACCCCCAAGCAAAGCAAATATGCCACTGAAACTTCTCTCTGCAAATACCAAACTTAATTAGTTCCTTTTCTACAAACGGAGCTAACAGTTGCCCTACCTACCTCATAGGATTGATGCAAGAACAAAATATGAGAGAAAACCGTAAAGCACTCAACAAATATGAGATAATATCAATACTAGGAATAAGAGTCACAGAATGACTGATCTCATCAATCAAAACCCAACACAATGAGCCAGCAGGATTCCTAGCGCTTGACTCTCAGCCAATTCTTCCTCCTCACGCAACAGGAGTGGGTTTGGATCCTCCTTTTCTCTAATCTTGGGAAATACATTTGGTTAGAATTTTAAAATCGTGAGAGTTGAAAGGAAACTTAGATAATCTGATTCAATTCCCCCTCTGAAATCTACCTATCCACAGTTAAACCCAGTCAAATCCCAAAATGTTACCCCCACTTTTAAAGGTAAACATCCATGACTCTTCTATTCAACTGGGCACCCTGGGGCTACTAAACAAGGTTCTGCCCTGGGAATACAAGTGCATTAACTCAAAGATCTATAAGAAAGGCAATGGTCTTGGATCTGCTGAGGAAAGCACTGTCCTGGCTGGTGACTAGCAGACTAGGGTATCAGACATTTGATAGGAGCTGAGCACCATTAACAATACACATGAGCAGGTCCCAGAAGGGTGGGGGAAGGAAGTCCTCCCAAAGTTAGGATGCTCAGGGAACAAAGTATGGCATTGGTATAACTCAAGAAGAACCCTTATCAGGGATGTTCCCATGTTTGGGAGCCCTGGGCCACTTTTCCAAGGCTTGATATTCTAAGAGGGCATGTAGCCAAGCCTTCTCTGTGACTGTGTCAGCCTCTCTTTTACCCCTCAAAATGCTATGAATTGTTTTCTGTAATGAAAGCTCATTACAGTTTCAAAGTGCCAGTGGACTCCACCCTCTCCACACTCCACGCTCACCCTGTGGACCAAGACAAAACTCTCAAGCTCTACCAGACACACACACCATCTGCTCAAGTGATATCCAGCGTTTGTCTCCCAGACCTTGTCCTCCCTAGGTGCTAGAGTCGAAAATGTGGTCATGATGAAGTGGTGAAAATAAGAGGCAGGGCTGGCATCCTGTGGGTGTAGTGTGCTCCCACAAGATGCAGAGTCTGTGGGTGTAGTCTGCTCCCATAAGAGGCAGGGCTGGCATCGGTGGATGTGGTTTGCTCCCACAAGATGCAGAGTCTGTGGGTGTGGTCTGCTCCCATAAGAGGCAGGGCTGGCATTGGTGGGTGTGGTTTGCTCCCACAAGATGCAGAGTCTGTGGGTGTAGTCTGCTCCCATAAGAGGCAGGGCTGGCATCGGTGGGTGTGATTTGCTCCCACAAGATGCAGAGTCTGTGGGTGTGGTCTTCTCCCATAAGAGGCAGGGCTGGCATTGGTGGGTGTGGTTTGCTCCCACAAAATGCAGAGTCTGTGGGTGTGGTCTGCTCCATAAGAGGCAGGGCTGGCATCCTGTGGTTGGGGTGTGCTCCCACATCAGTAAATACAATGTGAATTCTGAGAATCAATAACCATGAGAAGATGCTTCTGTTCTCCCAGTCTATTTGAAAACAGTAGAAGCAAATTTCTGGGAGGGATTGAAATGGTATTTAAAAACAGAGTGAGGCCAGGGCATGTGTTACAGGAGAAAGAGAAAGGAGTCGCTTCCAGAACATAAACAAGGTCAAAAGATGTCAGCCCGTGGCCCATGGATATTCTGTGGCAGAGCAAGGCTGCCCTCATCTCATCATCTAGAAGCCTCAACTAGAATATGTAATCTAAATTAAAAAGAGGAAGACAAGGGCACAGCCTCAATTTTAATGAATCAAAATAATGTAGGTTGAGTCAACACCAAAGTGTGCCCACCAATCAAAGTCCTCAAATTTGGTTTTTTCTCTTGCTGATCTTACAATTCTCTATATATCAATATAAAGATACAGCATCTGGCAAATAGAAGTTGAGTAGAAAGTATTGGATGATCTTATATTGCAATACCTATCACATAGGATTGTCATTTAATGCTACATCAGTCCAACTTCATTAGGAAATCTTTGTAAGCTGTGGTTCAGAGCCCAGCACAGTGCCTAGCCCACAAAAGACATGAATCAATTATTTATTATTTGCCCATGAAGGATCTCGCCAGGCTCCATCTAAGAATGAAGCCCACTTGAATATCCATAGGTCTTTGGAACTGTGGGTTGACAGTTCAGCACACACAGTGCACCTCAGGGGCTCAGGCCTTCCCACCTCTCACCTACATCACGGTGTTGGAAACTGCATGAACTTGAACTCTTTTGCTTACTGCAAAGGAATCATGTTGACAAGCACACTGAATGCCGTAGGCTCACTTGTATTCCCCTCCCCCAAAATATGTCAAATTCACTGATATGTAAAATCTTGGGAAGTTCGACAGGAACATTGTCTTTATAAGAAGAGATGACGCAGGGAGAGCTCTGTATCTCCCAGAGGCAGAATTGGACTGATGTGTCTGAAAGCCAAGGAGAGCAAGGACGCCATGAGGAGGCAGGAAAAACACTCTCCCTGAGCCTTCAGAGAAAGTGTGACTGCCCCTGCCCCACAGAGCTCAGACTTCCAGCCTTCAGAACTGTAAGAAAATACATTGGTTGTTTAAAACCACTCAATCTGTGGTACTTTATTACAGCAGCCCTAGGATGATAATATACTAGAAATGCAATTCTTCACTGCAGCTACAGAGGGGAATTCCAACACAAACCAACATTCTTAATAACGTATGTGCTGAACCCACATCATTAGGGGTTATGGTCAAAGTCCAGGAGCTTCCTGAGCTGGCTGCTGCCTACACCTCCAACCCCATATGTCACCATTCCCCCAGGTGCCACCTTACACAGCCAAATGTTCCTTGGCTTGTGCAGAACATTCTTTTCCTTTGCCGGATACATCCTTTCTCATCTTCCTTCTCCAGCTAATGCCTATGCCCTCTTCAAACAGAGGCAGGGCAGGCAGAGCTGACCTTGACCTTCCAGTTAATGCACCCGAGATGCACCTATCATGTATCACTACCCACCCCCCGCCCTACCTCTGCCCTGCCTGTGCCTTCTCTGACAGCAGGACTATGTTTCTCTGACTCTACATCCTACATCTGACACATATTAACACTAGCTACCTGAACAAATGAACGAATGGACATCCCAGAAAGTTAGGAGCTGGACAATATATAGGTCAATCCCATCCCCTCATTTTGCAGATAAGAAAATTGAGTCCTGAAGAGTTATGACTTGCTTAAGGTCATACAGCCAGATCAGTGACTGAGTCAAGAGCTAATAAACTGGCTGGAGAGATCTGACACTATGAAACAGTACTTAAATAACAAAGCACGGTATTTAAATGACATATGTCTTCAGAAAATTTCAAGACACTTTAACATCAATTAGTATTGGCCTCCATGAGAGGCATGGATCTCTCAACGCTGTAGATGAGCATCCAACATTTCTCAGCGTTGAAATGTTAAATGGGCCAGTAAACAAATCTGAATGTGTCAGCACAAGGTGGTGGGACTTTGGTTAAAATATATATTTGGTTAGCCTTCTGGTTAAAATATATTCCTGAAATGTATTGATAAGGGTCAACCACTCACAGAAAGCCACTGTATTTAACGGTGAAGGGTTTAATAACAAGTTAGACTCAGAACACTGGCCTCCAGGAGCAGACAGGGCAAGTTTTAACAGGACCCGCCAATCAAAGCATGCTTTCCCCAGCAAGAATCTTGCTCATATCCACAGGCCAAATCTTTTTTGGAACAGGGACTAGATTTACTGCAACTTCATCTTAAGTTCAACCCTACTCGAGTTCAACATATCTGGTGTGAGAGAGAATTGTTTCTTCATAGCCAACGGCAAAGTTACAAGAATAGGCTCAGAAGGGGATTCTGAGCAAATCAGAAATGAGGGTGCTGGCATTCATGCCTGGAGAACAGACACATAGTGAACCCTCAAACCCACAAGAGCCAGGGTGGTCCTAGGATTTGGATCCAGAAAACTGGAGTCCAAATCCCAGCACTACCACATACTAGACTAGGGACTTTGGGAAAAACAGGCTGAACTCAGTTCCCACACTAGTAAGATGAGGGTATTACCAACTTCACAAGGCTACTGTAAAAATTAAATGAAATTTTAAAAAAATTAAATGAAATAACATATAGAAAAATGGCAAATGGCCAAAAGTGAGTATCTAAGAACTCCTCATAAAGATAAAAAGAGAACTATATAGATTGTTCTGCATAAATTATGACAATGCCATAATTCAATCATTTCCTCTACATACAGGAGACAGAAATAGAAAAAGGTATTATCTCTTTTCTAACCAACATGAACAGCACTCAAGCTGTTTCACTACATTTCCAATGTAGCACTGCTGTAATTATAATAATAAATATTACATATAATTACTATAATTAGATATTATTGATAATTATAATATTCTTCTCCCTGGGTACAAAAATTAACATTGAGGGCAAAAGGGAGAGGCCGAGAGGGGGTTAACCAGGGCTGGGGAGGCACAGAGGCTGACTCCTCCAGATCCCTTATTCTCACCCCATCTTCCAGCTGCTGCAGCTTTAGCCAGGGCCTCAGAGGCGCCAGGACACCCTAACAGCTTAGGGACTGCTGACCCCAGCTTTAGGTTTGAACTCTCCTACCATCTGTCATTTCGACTCGAAATGAGTGATTTGTCCTTCTCAACTCAATAGGGAGGAAGCGCCAAAGCGTAGCAAAACTGCCAAAAGACAAGCACCAAGGGAAAAACAACGCAGAGAACTGAAGTTTGTCTTAATTTCCTTCTCTTTCTAAAGCCACAACTACCGCCAACGACTTCCCTCCACCCCGGGCCGGCAGGGAAAGGGTGGCCGGAGGCGGAGTCACCTCCAGAAAGCCGGGAGCGCCCCCTAAGGGCCGCAGAGCGTCAGCGCGGGGCCCCAGGAAGACTCAGGTCTTCGGAGACAAGGATAACTTTTTTTTATTTTTTTTTTAATTTTTTAAAGGATAACTTTTAAAAGGAAGGAAGAGAGGTGAGTAACTGACACCGCCCTGACTCCAAAAGCTCCAACATCTCCTAAAGCTGGTAAAAGATATGGATGAAACAATACCCACTACCGTCCCCCAGCCCCCCGTTCTCCTGAAAGCCAGGAAGGTCTGCAGTTTCATATGCATCCTAATACATTCTATGCATTTACAAGTGTTAATAAATATATATTTGCACGTGTTCTAGTCTTTCTTTTACTTTTATATCAGTATTTTTTCTTTGCTTCTTTTTTTAAACAGAGACTCACTCTATTTCCCTGGTCGGAGTACAGTGGTGTCATCACAGCTCAATGTAGCCTCAAACTAATGGGCTCAAGCAGTCCTCCTGCCTCAGCCTTCAAAGTAGCTGGGAGTATGATGCATGCCATAAAGCCCAACTAATTTTTCTATTTTTAGTAGAGACGAGGTCTCACTCTTGCTTAGGCTAGTCTTAAACTCCTGTGCTCAAGCAACCTACCCACCTCAGCTTCCCAGAGTGCTAGGATTACAAGTGGGAGCCACTGCACTCAATCTTTCCTCTATTTTCTAATTTAAATAAAATCTCCTGATAACAGAAGTTTAATTACAACCCAAGAAGTCCCTGAATTCTCTAGGGAACAATGAAAAGATGTCTATTCCTTAATCAGCCAAGGGCAATGGGGCCTCTCCCCACCCTTACCTCTAGAAGTAGGCAGTATAGTCCCCCAAGGATGGCATGTGCAAGTCCCAGGCACAAAGAATGTTGGCATCTCCAGAAGCTGGAAAAGGCAAGAAAACAGATTCTACCCTCCTCCCCCAAGCCTCAAGAAGGAGCTAGCCCTTGATTTTAGCCAAGTGAGACCTATTTTGGAGGTGTTCAGACCTCAAGAACAATAAGATAAGAAGTTTGTGTTATAAGTATGTGGTAATTTGTAGGCAACTACTAAATACGTGCAATCAGTAAGAAACTACCACACTCCCCTGTTTTCAGGGAATGGGCCTTTACAAAGGAAATATAGATATGAAGGACATTGGTGGGACATACTGATAATGCTCTGGAGCTCTCTTATGATAACTTTCCAGGGATGTGAACTGTCACTGCAATCCCACTACAACCTCTAATTCCACAATAATGAATATCATGCTCAGTGGACAAATAACACACACATCTCCCATCCCTTTGTGGGCTGCAATACACAAGATAAAAGGAAAGGCTGTGCTTACCACCTGCTCTCAATGAGAACAAAAGTAATAGGGAAACTCTACAGAGCTGGAGACAGTTGGGCCACCAGAAAGCTTCTCAAGGCCTTCAGAAGTGGAAGGAATCTTTCACGTGGTCTGTCCCAAAGCAGAGACTAGCTCACAGTCCTCAGCGGATGCATGACAGCACTGCCACTCACACCCAGGCATCTTGATTTTTAAACCTATTTACCTCTATATATCCCAGTGGTTCTCAAACTTCTTGGTCTCTGGATTTCATCCTACTCTTAAATTTGAAAAATCCCACAGGTATGTTTATGTGGGTTTTATCTATCCTCACCTATTGAGCTAGGAATTAAAACTAAGTTTAAAATATATGTTTATTAATTAATTTTAAAATGAATGGTTACATAGTGACATAAAAAACATATTTTTTATGAAAACTGTTTTCCAAAACAAAAATAGTGAGAAAAGCGCCATGTTTTTACACATTGGCAAATCTCTTTAATGGATCTCTGATCTGCTCACGCTTTCAGTATATTGCAATATGTTGTTTTGGTTGAAGAAACTTCAGCCTCACATGGAGATGTAGTTGGAAAAGTATTTCAACAGCCTTTTTGGATAATTTTGATAAATCTTTGATACTACACCAAAACTCATCAAGTAGTAGTTTCTTAAAGGTCAGTAGAATCTGAAACCATATGAAGAATTTTTAATATTTTGTTACCTTAAAACTCCAATGGGCTGTCATGCACTTTGAATGGGCCTTTTACTCATGCAGATTTTTGTAAAAAGCTCACTATACACTGGCCATTTGGATTTATTGGCTCACTTGGTACGTAGCTCATCCAAATGTTGACACATTTTTTATAACATGACGTTTACAAATCACATTCATTTATATCACCATTAATCTCATTAGAAAAGTTCCTTTAAAAAAAAAAGAGAAGTTTCTAAGTATTTGGGAAGCTTTCGAGCTTACAGTGGTGGAAACAACTTGGCAAAATTCTAATTTTCATTTGAAAGTTCAAATTTTTATCACTGGCAAGAAACACTAACAGTTATTTTACTAGAAGTAGTTGGCTCCCTTTGCTCATTTTTGAGAAAATGTCTGCCAAATACCCAAGTCAAAATAATTATAGTTTCTCTGTAGTTATTCTTTTTGGTAAATACAAAATTCTATTTTTAAAAGAGCAGCTAGTTCATCTCACAACTCAAACTATCACACAAGTGCCTTTCCTTGGGGTCACCGTTAAACCTGGTCATCAGCACAAGTGCCTTATATATTCTTCCCATTTCTTTATACAGAATATTAAAAAGACATGCATTCAAAGACATGAAGATTTGGTAAAATTAGTGATTTTTCTGTTGCATCAAGGACATTCCTAGTTGAAACTGAAAAATCTTTTTTTGTTTTTAACTCCAAAGGTTTAAAAATTGACTGACTGCCAGTCCATTACAGTGTCACCACCTTGGTTCATGATAAGCACCAGTGGTTTATCCAACAAGCTGTTGGCACCCTCAGTGTAAATGCTAACATAGAGAAAAAGGCAAATAGCAACTTTGATTACTTTGATAGTAGTTTTGACCTCAAAGATTCCCTGAAAGGATCTTTAAAGAACGAAATAAAGATCACCTGTAACAACCCTACAATATCTACTGTAACTGTGTGCATGCGTGTATGTATTCACTTTTTTCTAAAAATGTATCATATCAAACTGGCAAGCACCACCATAATTTTAATGTTTGCACAGCAGCCCAATGTAGGAATGGATTAGGATAGGGCGCCCTGCCTTGCTTGTTTATTTTGTTTTGTGTTTTAATTGATCCTAAGCTGAAGGTTTATTTAGAAGTTCAGTGTGTCCTGCAAATCACTTCTGCTTTTAGGAAAGTCCCTCTGGAGCTGCAGCGGCTGCCTCTATTATGTTGCCCTGGGCAATTTCCTTAGAGAGAGTCTGGCCCCAAAGAAGTGGGAGGCAAGGACGGTTTGACACAAGTAGCTTGCTTGGTCCCTGCATTAGTCCAACCAGAGAGCAAGTCAGCAGTCTGCCCATAATGTTGCCATCAAAAGGAACCCGTGAAATAAATTATGTGCCCCATGATTTTTTCCACAGCTTTGGAAGCTATCCGCAGGTTGCTACGTCTGTGCTGCATCCTCTATGATTTAATTTACATGTGGTAAAGATTCATTCTAAAGTGTGCTTGTCCTCTATCCATTTCTAGTCTGGTCATCATTTTACTGCAGATCCCACGTCAACACAGCAAAGAGAAGTGCCAGGACGCATTCCGGCTCCAACATTCCACAGCTCTGTGATCTACAGAGCAGAAGGCAAAAGAAGGAACAGCGCAGGACTCAGCAGGATTCCGGGCGCCTCGCAAACAGCCCTGCCTTCAGACACACTCACCAGGAACACATCTGCAGGTGGCAGAGGAAGCTGAAGGAATAAGGCTGCAATCACACAGAGCCAGTTCAGCATTGGCTCTACTTGCAGACTGTTTTCTGAAACAAAAACTCTTTCAACACTCAGAAAATTTTAACTTAGAAAAACAAAAGCGAGGACTTGTAGGTGGGGGAGTTGGAAGACTGAAACGCTTCTATTCCATCAAGTAATGCTCAAAATATTCAGTGAATGCTGTCCTGATCACTGACAGGAGAGGAAAGACTCTACAGCTGCCATGGCCTTTTTTCAAATAGTGGCATGGGCATAGGGATACTTGGCACAAACGTGAACCAAGTATTAGGCATGATATAGCCACTAAAAAGTCACAAAGCAACGTGACCCTTAACTTTTCTCCCTTCACACTTGCAGTAAGAGCAACATAGACACTAAACAGCTTCGCAAAGCCAGTAACCCTCCTTGGAATAGCACCTGAATTTTTTCAACACAGTTGGAAGTGGACAGTATCAACAAGGTTTACTTCTTGCATTTCTACAAACCTAGGACATAAATAAAAGTCACACGGTTTCCAGTGTGAAAATGCCTCCACTGGAGGTGGGAACAAGAGCCATCAAAGGTTTAGGGATGAAAATCCCACGCAAACTTGTCTCTCTGTGGGAACCGTGCAAGAACTCTGCCAAGAGCGTCCTGGCATTTTTCTGAAAAGCATTGATCCCAAAGAAAGCGTCCCACCCGGCCCCAGCTGAGCCATCCATCAGGGAAGGATGAGTTTCTCTGGGACAGACTTCTCACTTTCCTTTCCCTCCTCTTAAGACAAAAGTCTTCTCCCAGCTTCAAAGTTCCCAACGGGGGCGCCAGCTTCCAGCTCCCCAGGGCGATCTCCCCTGCGCACAGAGGCGCCGACGGCCCCGGGCAGCTCGCAGCCTTTCCCTGGGCCCTTCGCTGCCTCCCTCTGCTCTCCACAGTGCCCGCTTCCCAAAGCCATCCTGTCTCGGGACAGGCGAAGGTGAGGAAAGAATGATCGCCACCTACGCCCCGCGGGGCAATTCTAATCACAAAAAAAAATTTCTCCCCGCCACCCCCACCCGCAACTCTGAAAATCGCTTTCTTTTCCTTTGCCTGAATCTCCCTGGCAGTTAGACGGCTCGACCGAACCCCGGGGCGTTCAACCGCGAAGTTAAAGCCAGAGCGCTGCGGGCCCCTGGGCGCACTGTAGCCCGCTCCGGTCTCCCAGGCGCGGTGCGCTCCGTGCCCAGACCGCGCGCGCCCCGACCCGTGAGTGACGAGGACACACGAGTTAGTGACACGACACGCAGCCACGTAGAGCGGGGCGGCGGTCCCCGGAGGGGTGGACAGAGAAGCGCGGCGAGGAGGGCGCCTCGACAGAGCCGGGCAGCCGCGCCGGGCGCTGGCGTACCTGGGGCCCCCGCCGAGGAGGCGACGGGGAGCAGCGCGGCCAGGAGCAGCAGCGCCGCCCAGAGCAGCGGGCGCGGGGGCGCCCCGGCCTCGGGGCCCATCGGGAGCCGGGGTACGCAGGGGCTGGGCGCGGGCGGCTGGCCAGGGGCGCTGGCCGGAGTCGGGGAACGCGGAGGCGCCGCCGTCGGTCTGGTCTGCGCGCTGTGCGCAGTGCCCGCCGCGCCCCGTCCCCGCGGCGATCGCTCGGGCCGCGCACCGGCCGCCGCGCTCCGCTCTGAGGCCGTCGACCTCCCGCCGCGCCTTTTAGCCGCACTCGGGCGCCCCCTGCCGGCGGCGAGGGGAAGGGGGCGGCGGGCCGGCGGGGGCCGGGACCCGGGGCGGGGCGCGGGGCTAGAGGGTCCCAGACACCCGGATCCCGACTTGGAGGTTCTGACAATCCAGTGGTCGCAGTGCCGGGCCAAGGGGGCAGGGAAGTTTGTCGCCTTGTCTAACCTCTCATTTTCTGGCTAGGGAAATAGCCCATCTCGTCCAATCGCTGCCAAGCCCTGGAATGCACTTTGTCCCCTGAAATAAATACCTCCCCGAGTCTCCGGGCCAGGACCGCTCGCCTCCCTGTGCGCGCTGCGGTCGTCCCTGCGGCTAGCCCGGTCTTCCCCACGCACCGAGCGCGCCCAGGCAAGGGCTGTTTTTAAGATCCTGAGACACTGCTGCTCCTGGCTGTCATTTCTGCGGAGCGCATGACAATGGTTGAAAAGAAAACAGTTTTTAAGTTCGCTTTATAGTCCGGGCCAGGAAAAATAACTGACCTTGCGTCTCCCATTTCTGTAATTTTAAAGCTGCCTCAGGGTCTCCCCATTCCTCACTCCAGCCCGCGCTGGGTCAGCTCCGGGCCGGGAAGCCTCGCCGCCCGCCTCGCGGACTCGGAGCGCCCCTGGAGGCGACCAAGGGCTGGAGCAGTGGCCCGCGGGCCAGTTTCCTCAGACCTCATCCCACTGAACTCCCAAACCAGAGAGTCAGCTCTCCATCATGACAACACGAAACTTGACCAGGTTTGTGCCAATCTGCAGGAAAAGGGAAAAAATGACAAATGAATTGTAAACAGATGAGGTTAGAAATACAGTATCTCCTTTCTGAAACGAAACAGCCAAAACAACACAACTTATCCCCTTGAGCCCTGGTTCGTGCCTCTTGCTCAATTTGAGCATCCAGGAACAGTGTAAACTTCTCTCCTTCCTTTTTGTAAAAACGTTCTGCTGGCCCCCAAGAGGGTTTCTCCTTCGTTCATGGTGCAACTCCGTGAGCTCCCAGGGTGCCATAGTTTGCAAACATTTACTGTTAAAATACTCAGTTACACTGCTCCCTATGGCTGTGGTGTTTCCTCATACACCATCTAATAGAGCTATGGCTTTTATCTACCCAGAAGCCTCCACCTTGTCCTCTTTGGGGAAAAGTCCCCTTGCCCACTCCAATCTGGTGACAGCAGCCCCACCCCCTTCCCGAAGCCCCGCTCCCCCATTGAATCAGGAATCTCCACCTGCCAGGCAGGGTTACCCAAAGTCAAGACTTTTATAACTGGAGCTAGTGGAAAAGCCTTTTCTCATTCGTGGACTTGAAAGGATGGTAGCTGTTGTAGGCTGAGACATGGCCTCCCAAAAGATATTCCTGCCCTAATCCCTGGACCCTATGAATGTCACTTTATATGGGGGTTGGGGAGGAATGTGATTAAACTAAGCATTTTGAGACAGAGAGATTATCTCAGATTATCTGGCTGGGTCCTAAATGCCACCTTGTGTATAGTGACAAGGAGAGGGAGATTTGAAACAATGTGAGGATGGAGTCAGACATGGGAGGGTTTGGCCACAAGCCCAGGTATGGAAGAGGCGAGGAATGATGCTCCCCTAAAGCTTGCCATGGACTTCAGTCCAGTGGAACTAATTTCAGATCTCTGGTCTCTAGGACAGTGAGAGAATAAGTTGCTATTGTTAAAGCCACAGGACACCAATAGAGTGTCCAAGATGGACATGTGGCTCTGACTCAAGCCTGGAGGGACACCAGTGAGAAAGTATGAAGCCATACTTGGAGAACTGCCCAGCAGAGAAAGAAAGAGGGGTGTGGAAGTCCTAGGCTGCAGCTTCCCCCCTGCACTTTCTGAAGATGGGTGCACGTCACTATCCACAGAACACTAAATACCCTTTTGCGGAATTGGAGTTGGATTTCTATCCCAAATAACCACTGAGTCTTGGCTAGTACATTCCCCGGTCTATAAGAGGACAGTAACCTGGATTTATTTTTAGTTCTCATTAACCACCAAAAGAGGACGTCAGTGTACCCAGCACTCACGTCCAGGTAATCGCCATTCATCCATTCATTCAGCAAAACCTTAATGTGGATCTGTGTACCTGTCACTGCTGTAGACCCTGGGGATCAGTAGTGACTAAAAGCAGATGGATAGCAGGAGGGAAGTTAATGAGGAGAGGGGAAGGCTGAGCTCAGGACCTTGAAGGCTGCAGCTAGGCTTACACTATGTCTCTGAGGGAGGTGTAAGGCAACACTGTGAATTCTGATCAGAAGAGAGCACGGTAAGCAGGCTCTTAGCATCCCAGGGAGACAAGATAGGGCTTGGGCCTACAATGGGGCATGAGAACTGATGAGATCCTGGGTACACCTTGGAGGTATATCTGGGATTATTTTCCGACTAAGTGGATATAAAGAGAAAGAAAACTGGCAATATACAAAGCCACACTATTCTTGCCCTAGTCATTAACTCTCCTATAATTTCAGGATGTCACCGTCCAATTTAGTTTTAATGAAACATGACACAATCTGTAGAGGCACATAATGGAAACTCATCAAAGGGTATTTTCCTTCCCTCCTTTCTCATGAGATGTGGGCGCATTTAACGGTCTCCCCAGAATGTTACTTTCTTAGGTGGACACTTCAGAGTGAAGCACAAAGTAAAATTACTTCCAATTTTAAAGTTCTGATAACTAGATAAGAGCCATCAGTCGTGGGATGTCAGATGTTAAATGAAATTACCAACATTTATGAGTCTTGATTCTGATTTGATTACAAACTTGAGAATGTGTGTTTAATAAAAAAGGTTGTAAGGGAGACTTTCAAAGAATCATTACTTTTATGTTTAAAAGACCTCAGAGAAACTAAACTGTGAATCATAGTCATCTGTCCTGAATACAGTCACAAAAATATAAACACGCTAAAGTTTTCTTACCTCTACTCAATTTTGAGTTCACACTGCTATTATTATTGTACTGATAGAATTTTACTACTTCTTCACATCATTTCTTAATCTCCCAGTTGTTCCTACTGTTTTATTTTTCATCAAAACAAAACAGAGCAGAGGTATCTCTGGGGCTATACACACATCAGCTATTAAAATGTGATTATTTACTAGCCTGCCTGCAACTCAGTTCTACGGTTTACTTCTTGCTTTACATATACACTATTTCTGGTTCTTGTTTTATCCACATACACTATTTCTGGTTCTATTTTTCTTTTTTAAATAACTGTGTGTTGGAAGAGTTCAACACTGTCCATGCCCATTGTCCTCGCCTTCCTCTGTCATGTGGTAGGGTAGATTAAAAAGCTGTTCTCATGATGCGTATGATCAAGTTCAAATGACCATCGAATACAAACTCAAGTAGAGTTTTGAAAGGGCATGCCTCATACTATTCATCTGATATCAAATATTGCTCAGTATTCGATTTGGCTCAGAGGGCTCTTTAATTCCTTTGTAACGGCTCATTTGAATACATCTGCATATTGTGACAGCAGCAGGGCATTATACACCCATCACACAACAGTGATGTGCACACAACTTTTTTTTTTTAAATACATGTATTTTATTATTCTTCATTACATCCCCCCCACCACCCGTCCGTGATAAGACAGAATTGATTTACAGAAAAGAATACAGAAAACACCAAAGCTCCTGGTAGTGGGAGAGATTTCAAGTAGGGAGAGAGAAGGTCTCTCCGTTCCTTTCCCGGTCTTTCCCCGTCTCCTCCTCTAGGCCTCTAGCCTCAGGGTATATATAGGTGTATGGGTTCCTTGGCCAGGAAACGAATGAATGCAGTCCCTTC